>JAVSBS010008820.1:0-31141 GCA_033124195.1 Coracias cyanogaster | reverse complement strand
GAGAGAAGGAGTTGCCATTGTAAAGAGTTTGAGAAATAAATCCAGTCATTGGTGTAACTTGAGGGCTTAAGGAAGTCTGGAGCATCACAATACAAAGTAGATGACAGTTTATCCTTCTGCAGTTTGACTAAGTGAAATAAAGTATAGGCTAGGATAGTTATTTCCAACAAGTCTTCTAAAATCTCTATTAAGAAGAATGGGAAGGTAACAGCTATTGCTACTATTTTACAAAATTTGCACAAAAAAGAAATATCCCTTGACACTTAAGGTGAGTAAACAGATCTAGTGCTTACCACACCACCTCAACAAGTACAACACAGTAGTTGTACAAAAACAAGGCCCTTGGCTGAAGTTGGAATCTTTTTCATTAACATGATCAGCCTAACATATTCCCAACATGAAAATTAAGGATTCCCTAGGCTAAACCGTAGACAGCTGAAGTGCTGGGGCCTGAGTTGTGGGCACCGAGTTAGAGCTGACCTGCGGATGAGTCACAACCTTGCAGAATGTTTTGTTTTCCCTGCTAGCATCAGGTTCCAGAGGCAGAACCTGGCCCACCTGTGTCTCTGTGGCTCTGCCCTCACCCAGGTGGTCATCGTTGGGGTGGTGAGTGAGGCCAGAGCTACTTTAAGCAGGAGCTGATTAGTTGGAGGAGCTTTCCATTGAGTGTGGCTTCTGTTGGGGCTGGTTGCATCTTGCTGAGTTCTCATGGTGGTGTCCTTCCATGTGAAGGGTCCCTGAGGAGCCATCTCTGTCCGTTGTGTCCAGCAGGAGACGCTGGCACCACAGTGGGCAGTGGAGGAGCTGGGCCCACAGGAACCGATGGCAGGAGTGTCTGCAAGAAGACTTGTGAGGGGCTCTTGGTGAGTTCAGTGTTGGTTTGTGTGATCTGCAACTGATGGCAGCATAACATGATGCTGGCTGAACCAGCACAACAGTAACTGACCTAGAAACTCTAGGCAGCAAGGTCTAGTTAGGGAAGTGCAGGTAAGGTTTGTTAGAACTGGCTGCATGAGAATTGCGTGCTGTCAATTCCTCCCCCATTTAAGAGCTAGTGATGGTATAAAAGGTATGTATAGTTGCAGGTAAACAGCTGCCCGGCTTCCAGATTCTTCCTGGTGGCAGCTCATGGCGGGTGTATCTGCAGGCAAGTCTAGTTGCAGTTTTTAAGAAAACCACTGTTGGGAGGAACTTTTCTGATGCCACTTCTTTGGGTCATGTATTTTTGGTCTCTGTCATAGCCTATAGTACTGAGGGTTACGTAGTCCCACTCTGTCAGTGTCTTCCATTAACTGGCAGCTGCTTTCATTTCGTGCTTTGAGCTATGACTTGTACATGGGGATATTCTGTTTTTCAGCCTTCCTTGGTTTTTGTTGTTAATAGTCTCGATAAACGCATAGTGGTGAAATCTGCATATTACCTACTCATTTGTGGAAGGGAACATAGCTGCACTGGTCTCCTGCAAGCTTGTTAGAAAGAGAAACTTATGTAGGATGTGACTGCATGCCGTCTACTAAACATTCCAAGTAAGTATTTGCCTGGTTTTGGACAGCGTTTAAGGTGTGCGTGTATCTGTTTCAAAGAGAGATGTAAAAGCCCCAGTGATTTGTAACTAGCTTTTACGGTGGTGCTGCTCTTCCTCATGCGGTAGTACAGCACTGCTATTGTGCTCGGCAGTCAAGATAAGGGACCTTAGTCGGAGCGAAAGGCTGCTCCATATTATTCCCGTGTCTGCCATGGATTGGATCTGGTGATCTTCAGGGTGTCCTGTAAGCATCCTCTGTGTTCCCGGTCTTTTCCTGGAGCAGAGGAAAGCTAGCAAGGACTTCTTGTTCATTCTTCTAATTGTTTACTTAAATTATGATTGATATGTTAAAAGGAGAAAGAAATGTAAAGAGAAGATAAACAATATATTTGGAAAGAGTCTTAAATTATATTATATATTATAGACCAAAATAGCTTATCTTAGGGTTGGATTTTGTTGTTGTTGTTGTTGTTTTTTCTCTTTTGGGCAACCAGGATGTAAACCTAGGATTTTGTGATAGTGTTGTTGCAACTAATGTTAGGAAAATTTCCAAAAGGTCAGAGAACTTAGCCTCTTTCATTTCTTCTAGACTCAAATAAATAGCCTCATTTTAAATCAATGACCTGTTCTTTTATAGGTGAAAAGACAGCTCTTCAGTCTCCAAAACCAAGTTTAGTATTCAGTGTCAAATATTTACTTTCACGCACCTTTCTTCCTTCAAGTTACGCTAATAAGGCTGAGTTACATTTTTTCAGAGATTAAGGTATTTATTTTTTGGCATAATTGTGTGAATTCACTATTTTATTTTAAGGAAAAAAACCTACTTAATACCTAGAAATTACAATTTTGAAAAAAAGTTGTGTGGCATTTGAAAACTGAAACTGTCTTCCATGTAATTCTGTTTTCAGAAATGGATTGTCCGTAAAATGCAGGAGTGCATCAGTCAATTGCCATAAAAAATAAAGGAGAAAGGTAAAAGAAAAATATTGAAGTAGTGAAACTATTTAGTGATATCCCATTTACAATCCATATGAATTATTGAAAAAGAAAAGGAAAAAAAAAATCAAGTTTATGGCAGTTGACAGTGGTATTGGTCAAGAAAATATAAAGAAACTTGTAAAGCCTGGAAGCAGTGATACTGAACTTAGCTAAATGAGTTTCAGTACAGGAGGTACAAATATTCCAGGAGAGAAGGTGCCGTGTTTCAGGATTACTGAAAAACCTCCTGAGAATTGAAGTGATATAAAACGTGTCTTAATGCTAATACGTATCTGAATAGGGTATTAGCTGGTAAATTTATCAGTGCTATCACAAGAAAGGGAGGATTTCGACCATTGCAGGAGAGCTCTTTGACGCTGCGTGCTTTGCACGGCGCTGGGCGCTGGCGCACTGTAGGATGGAGCATTTGTAGAACTGCATCTAGAACTGGAGCACTGTCCTGGAGCTTCTGAATTCTTCAGCTGATCCAAAGTAAACTGCTAGCATAGATGCACCAAAAAGTGTAGAACTGCATGTCTGTAGCCCTGCTATTATCATGTGTAAGTGACTGGTGATGCTCACAGCCCTTTTAAGAAGCAGTGTTATCTCTGCATACTACAGGAATAAGACAAAGATTGACCTTTTCTAGATCATCTAAGCAGCGTGCAGAAGAACTTGAAACTGGAATGAGCTTTTGAAACACTTCTTCACCTCCAAACCCTAAAGCAATGTAATTAAAATATTTAAAAAGGTGAAGGATGCTCCTGAGCTGATATAGTAAATTCATTTCCACGTGCATTTGCTTCCATAAAAGCTGTCTTATTATGACTAAGCTACATATTATTATTGGAACAAAGAGAAAAGAAAACTACCAGAAAAAGATATTTTAAAGACACTGCTGGATGTATTGAAAATTAATTTTTTCCTTACACCATCATCTGTTCTGAATATCACGTATTTTCGTATCGTGTGCTTTATTGGCGCTCATAAATAGTGCAGTATTTCAAATGCTTGCAGAGAAGAATCTGCCTTTACTTCACCATATATTTTTGTATCACTGTCACATATCAATATGTAATATACTCCAAATAATATCTTTTAATTTGAAGTTTGTTAGTCGTAGAAGCCTCACACTACTTCTTATAGGGACGTTCTTGGAGTGTTTACCCTTTCTTAGTGCAGAATTTCATGAAAGCACTAGTGAGTGCAACTCGCTTGGTGCAGCAAGTTACAAAAACTGTCCCTCATCTAGCTTGTCTGTCTGTAGGCTGGAAGTACTTTCTAAAATTGTCTGTAGCACTTAAAGGAGGTTTCAGAAGAGGACTGAGGGTTAGAGACATAAGGTGTGGGCTCTGTCAGGAGTATGTTAACATACTGACTGAAAACAGGGAAACTCTGAGGTCTATCATTCCCGAGCCTCTCTTTATGCCACGGATGGTTTAATTTAGAGATTGCTGTATTTTGGATTTACTAAAATAAGTATTTTGAAAGAATTTAGAAGTCTGATTGGATGGAAGGGTTTTGTTTCCTTCTCATAAGCTCCCCTTTTATTGAATACTTTCAGAGTTATTGAATAGAATTATTAGATACCACAGTCACACTTCAATTCCACCCTCATTCTGTAAGCGTGCATCAGACAGATGGATGCTTTATATGACAGGTGAAAGTGGAGGTTTCCTTCAGGACAGTTTCTTTTCAAAGTTATTTGCAGAGTGCAGCCTCAGGATAGCACTAATGCTTTTGTTAGCAAGTGATTTGTGCCAGCCCCAATACAAATAAAACATTTGATTTGTTCATTCTATTGTAAACAAATGTGCACATGCTTCCTGTCTTTAGACATATTTTATCAACATCAGGGATCCTTATTTCTTTTGTTGATGTGTAGTGAATACCAAAGATAGCAGTGTAGTAAGTGTAATAGTGTTATGAAATGAGTGAGAAAGTTGCCTAATATTAAATTCAGACTAGAAGTGAGAGTCTACCATACAGAACATGTCTTCCAAATATTGCGTATAACTGGAAAATAATTTTTGTGCTACGCTCTCAGAAATATTCACACATATTCTATTGGATTCTTATTTAAGTAAAAAGTAAGAGATCTTTATGTTAATAGGGTTTCTGCTACGTTTGGTAACATACTTGGGTGGATTAAATTGTGTTATTCTATGGGGTGATCACAGCGTACAAATCACTGTTTTGTTCAGTATATTTTGAATGTAGTCTGTTAACATTCATTAACCTTCAGGTATGTTTTTCTTTTTTAAAAAAAGATACAACTCAGAAGTAACATAAAATTATTATGAGACAGTACGTATATATGCTAAATTACACCTTATTTTCTTTATAAAACTAACACAGAACGTACTAGATACTCCCTGTATGATTGCTATTTTTATATTTAGATCCAAGAGATCAAATTGGTAGGAGAATCATTAAGGGAAAAACACTTTAAAAATTAATCTGTAGGATTTCTAATTAGTGTGAGAGCACACTGTTTATTGCAGTAATTGCTGCTGTACTTAGATGCAGTGGAGAACAATGTCAAGTGAACTGAGTATTATAGACAATGTAAAGATATCTGGTCTTTCCTATCCAAGAATTTAAAACATGTTTTCTGCTTCTTCTGTTGTACAAAGAACCGTGCAACTAAGATTGCTTGGTTTACTGAAAATGAAAAATACCAAATATGAAAGTATTTTAATGCTAACAGCAATTTGGCATATCTTCAAACATTAGTGGAGAATCATAACAGTGGTGGTCATAAGACTTGTCCGAGCTATAAAAAAAGGCAAGATTTAGAAACTTGAAATATCTCACAAGTTACACCTCTGTCACACTAAACAGAAAAAAATATTATCAGGCATAATTCTGATATTTACTGCTAAGACTACATCTACTAGAATTTGAAAAATGGTATGTTTTATACTGTGGGATTTTGTACTAGAAAGCAACTGTTTCTTTTGACTTACTAAAATATAGTTTGCTTTTTAATAACTGTATGCAGTTTGTTCTCATGCAGGGGTTAAAATCCATACAATTACCTTGGTGCTCTACTCAATGTTTGTTCACAAGTGTATGATATGAAAAACAAAACTTGATGTAACTTCACATTATTTATTAAAAAATTATTTTTCTCTCAAAATAGATTTTAAAAATGTCATAAAGGAAGTCTGAATCTCGATGACTTTTAAATTTTCTGTGTCTTTTACAGGTTATTTTTCCTTTAAAATTATCCAATCTAATAGGCCTCCAACTTCAAGAGCAGTCCGAAAATGACACTTTTTTTTTACTGTCATATAGTGCATGTGATAAGAATTCTTCATCTGACGTGCAACAGTCTTCCTGATGATCAATGACTCAGTCTAAAGTCCGGGTGTCTCTTGGGTTGCCTTCCCTCTTTGGAACAAGCACGAGTAAAGGTAGCAGAAATCCTGCTGTAATTTCACCTTAGAGTACAGTCAAGTCAGACAGACTTTTCATTAACTTCCTTGGCACCAGGATTTTGTTTGCTTGGAGCAGCAGATGGAGAGTTCTGCTCTTGATCATGGTAGCTTTTAAATAAGAATTTTCAGAAAGCTTTTAAGTAAGACAGCATCCAACATGATGGTCCAGTGGAGCATCCGGGAATGAGGGATAACTCAGTGGTTCTGGTATTGCCTTGGAGGCTTGGATGCAAGTGGTTTCTGTGCTGTAGGCTGCTGAAAGTTACTAAAGGTTCTGTGCCTTTGTCATTGTCAAAACGGAAATAATATTTCTTTGCCTTATTGCTTTGATGGAGAGAGAGGTACAAATGAAGAGTGGGAGATGCTCAGGTGCTGTGCTGATGCTGCCTGCCTGTCAGCAGTACACTGACACTGTGGATTGCTTAGCTGTGGGCCTTTGATAATAGGCCCTAGGGAGGGCAGTCGGGGAAAAATGATCTTTGAGTAGACAGTTCCGTTATTTCTTGTAGAATCAGACTCAGTGAGATTGGAAGGGACATAGGGAGATTGTCTAGTCCAGTCCTCTTACTCAGAACAGCGCTGACTAGAGCAGCTGCTCAGAGCTGTGTCCAGTCAGGTTTCGACTATCCCCAAGGACGAACACTCTACAGACTCTCTGGGCAAAGAGAAAATAGTAGATAGATCAGCATTATGCTGAACCTAAGTTTACTGGCAGAATAAGAAAGGGGAAGAGCTAATTCTTCTACATGTGGTTTCGGGTGCTGACATAGATAATACTGCTTCCAGATCCAACCGGAAGGATTTTGACACTATGCTTCCACCTGGTCCACATCCCCAAAGACAGCAGATCTGAACAATGCTGGGGTTTGGGCAACACACTGAGAGTCAGGTGGTTGTCTTCTCAGGGCTGCCGACAAGTTGTCTCAACGTATAAGGCTCTTTGATTTAAGCAACTATATTTCTGCATTCAAAACTGTAACTGCCCATTTTCTGGATGAACACTAACCACCCAGGTCACAATGCAGGCAAGTTTTCTGTTAGCAGAAGTCATGGTTTACAAAATAGTACTTTGGAAAATGGCTTATTGGCTGATGATACTTGGTTTAGGTATCACGTAGTACTTTTCTCTGTTGGTTAGTGAGGCAAAAGATGTGTCACTCATTTTGAAGGTAATAAGGCTAGGTTCTGAGCCTGGAAACAGGCTCAAAAAAAGAAATACTGATCTCTGTTAAAGGAATAGTGATCTGTAACAGGACAGGAAAATTCAGACAAGTAACCAAAGATGTAACAATATGAAGATTTAGTACAGTACAATGTGCATTTTCATAAAACAGAATGTAAAATGAAACATTTGCATTTTGGAATATGACTGAAATACCTATTTTCTTATAAAAGGAAAATGTGGATATGTGGCATTTTGGCATTTAAAAAAATGAACAAATTAATGTTAGTATATCTACAGCAATTAACTGTAAGTCTCAGAGCTGTAAAGGCTAGTCACAGAATTAGTGTCCTAGCATTCCAAAATACTCAGGCTCTTGGGATAGGTTTGGCTTGAGAAATTTGGCCTAGCAAAGTAAGTGTGTTAGTTAATGCTTGCTACTGTTACTTGTTTTTTGTCTCTCTCTTTCTTAATCCACATTTTTCCCTGCTTAGCTCCCACCTCCCCAGATATGTCAGGAATTTCATCTCTTATTTCTTCAAGAATAAGATGGAAATGTCACACTTTATATTCATGGTAAATTAATAAAATATTTAATAGACACTAGCGTGAGCCATTATGAACTGACTAGGTAAAAGGGTGGGTGGAATGCTTGAGGGCATTTGTCACGCATAATTCATGGATGCCAAGTAAACTGATTTCAACTCTTTTGATTGAGATGGTTTGCTTTCCACGCTTTACCTTATGTATATTATGAGAATATGGAAAATGCTGGAACTTGGTTTTTTTGTCTTAGAAAGGGAACATTAAATCACAACATCTGAAAATTAGTCTGATTTGTTTGTTCTAGTGGAACATGAAAATTATTTGAACTATTCATTATTTGTAATGTTTGTGTTGTGAACTCTGGTAGTAACAGATCCATTAACAATAACCCTTATGCCTCCAAAAATGATGGTGAACCATTACTGTCGCTCTTGCAAAGCAGTACTGTGAACTATAGTTGAATTATTATTTGGCTAAATCTAAAATCAAAATATGTTTAAATTTTCAATGGAACTTGCCTCTGTTTGAGATTTATCTCTACAGTGACGTAGGCTTATACTATGGAAAAAGAGTGTGTTAGAGAAGAATTAGGACAGGTATAATGTTACTGGTGTGGCAGTAATAGGATTTATCCAACAAAGAAATTACTTCAATTTCAAATATATGAATGGGTAGTGCTATCAGGAGCTTTTCAGAAAAAAACAGCTTTATATTTTCATGGTAAGCAGAAAAATGCTGATGATACTATAGTACACTCACCAAAGTGATGTTGAGAAATGTCAGGAGGTTGTGTAGAGCTATTTTCAGGTTCAAAACAATAACTCTAGAATTTCATTTGACCATGTAACATTTTTTTAACTTCACAAAGGCAACAAACATGCAACGTAAAGTATAAATTTAAAGCATACTTTTAATTACATGCTAGAAAATTACTATTTTGCACCAACAACAGGGAGAACCTTTTATGAATTACTGAATAGTGCAAATTAACAAGTGAACAAACACAAAAAAAAATATATCACATAATTTGCTTAATCTGTTTTGACATTTGTGTGTTAACTGTTTGTGCTAATACATCATCTGGCACCGTGCTAGTAAACATAGTCAAGGTATATTTTAGCAAAGATCATGCTGTGCTATCACTAAAGCATTTTACCACAGCAGTGTCACTCCTTCCTCTTTGCTGAAAAATGGAAGAGTCATTTTGCCTTATGTAATATATAGTGCATATTTCTATTGCTTTTGTTTGAAACTGTGGACAGAGTTTTTCCACACAGTCATATTTTGTAAATGCAGATTAGTAGAATTTAGGTTGCTGGATTTTAACATGTGTGAAGTGCCAAAATGGATTTGTGGAGAGATTTTTACAAAATAAGGACAAAAATTCTGCTCTCAAAAACTAGGGTTTTTTGGTGTGGTTTGTTTGGTTTTTTTTCTTCATTTGGGGAATTGATTTCTATTTACGTATTTATTTTCCTTTTTGAGTGATAGCTATAGCTGTCAAACTCCTGTCTCTCTGAAAAGCTCCTGGTCATCAAAGGAGATGAAGAAGCTAATCAGGGTTAAGGAAATTGAGAGATGAAGAATAGACAAAGAGCTTTTAAAATTTTTCATTCCTGTCTAATGCAGAAAGACAAACCTCTCACGACCGGCAAAACATCCCTTCTCCTGATTATGCAAAAAATTGCTTCAAAGTGTAGAAAATAATGAGTAGAGGCTATTTCCAAGAATGTATTTCTAGTCATAATGTGAGTAGTACATTTCAAGCCCATAGTGAAATGGGAAATTAGAGTGGATAACTCTATCCTTTCACTATTCTAGACTTGCAAAGAAAACCAAATTGTACTGATTGAATTAGAAGTGACTCTTTACTTGCATTTGTCACCTTCTGTTCCATTGATTCATTTTACATAATTGAACACATATCAACAGCACAACTAATACACAAGTGTTGGTTTGATTTTTATGTTGATATTCTTTGTTCAGCTGCATAAATTTAGGTAGAACTCATAGACTGGAGATGAAACCCATGTAGTTTCTGGTGTCTTTAGGTACCTTTCTTGACTGAACAATGTTTAACACAATCCAGAATTAGATCGTGTTAAATCCAGATCCCTCATAGAGAACACAGCCCTTGAATATACCTGAAATGGGGCTGGATTGGGATTCTAACACAAAGTATCTTTCCTTCTGCTGCTTGAAATTTGGAAACTGTTATCAAGATGTCTTTGTGCAGGTGAGATAACTGCTTTTAAAATTGCTAACCAGGCAAGTCCTGACTGAGAAAGGAACCTGATAAATCAGCATCATAATTCACAATCCAAACTCTTACTGGCCTACGGTAACACCAAATTGGAATACGTTCTGCTGTGATCAGATTCTAGCCAAGCTGGGGAGGAACAGGAGCTAGTCTTGCCTGGTGGCTTCCTGGAGCCAGGGGTGCAGGAATGGAGCAGACTGACAGTAGTAACCAGCAAGGATGTTCTCCTGTTGGCTTCGTTTGTGGTGAGAGTGGAGATCCAGGGGCGGGTACTGAATGCGTTTGGGAACAGTTGTGCTCAGGACAAGGAGAGTGGTGGGTAGAAAGCTTCAGGTTTCTTACTGCAAAGAGCTTTAATAAGAGCTGTCTGAGTCTGCAGGTATCCACTTCTTTTGGCGTCTGTATAGACTAGAGAAAACAATTAGCAACTCTCACTGTTAAAGAAGAGAGACACTGGTAAGGAAGCTATGCTTGTGATTGTGTTGATATCACAGGCTGTATCATAGTATTCTATAAATCCTGAAGTGTGATGCTTCTCCAAGTTATCACATATTCATCAAACCCTAGTGCTTCTGGGTTAGAAAAGAACAACACTAAAATCACAACGCCTAAGCGTGGGTTGCAGAAACAATTGGGAAATTGCTGATGTGTACTGTGTGTCTTTGTGTAGAGAGAGGATGTACTGATGGAGGCTGGAAGAGAAGAAGCACTTTGCAGTGATTCCTAGGCTTACTGAAATGTCTGGTGACTCATCTGAGGAATGCGGTATTTGGGTCTTTTTGGAATACTTTTTTTTTTAAAATATAGATTTCAACATTTTTCTGTAATTGTTTTCAAATAACTGTGTAAAAAACAATTGCCAAAAGGCAGACATCTGCTCATTTGTAGCAAGAAAAACTATGTACCAAAAGAGAATATTTAAATCCTTCCAGCAGGTTTTTGAAAATGCCTTGCCTTTGGGAAATGGGAAAAGTATGCTTTTTCTGTTGCACTACATTTACCGTCCTGGGATTGCTATATTTGGTGTAGGTCTAACAATTTGAGCATGTAAAAACTAGTACTATGCCACATGTTCAAGAACAAGTGATCTATCAAACCACGGTGAATCAACAGATTCATTATTTTACTATTAATCCTAAAATTTCTCTAAGCTGTGTTTCTCTGAAAAAAACCCCAACATTTCCTTTAATATTTTCCAGGCAGCACTGAACAGCTGAACCATCCCAGAAAATGTATTCAATCTTATTCCATTAGCTTCAGTATGGGAGGCAACGTGACAAATACTTTGTCTTTTATAATCTTCTTTGTCTTTTATAATCTTCTTAAAAGGATGTGAAAATTCTTCCTACTTAGGTTGTAAGGGTAAAATCTAAAATGCAAGATTTTTTTGTGCCTTCCTTTTAGCAACAAATGTTTGTCCTGCTTTTGCAAACACAGCTGGACTGATTTCTGATCTAGCTGCCACCTAAGCCTCCTTGACATTAGCAGGCCAGTGCCTTTTCCATGTTTAGCTCGTAGATGGAGTTTTCTTCACCAATATACGTCCACCTAAAAGGCTCTGCTATAGTGCTTAGAAATCAGACCCTTTAAAAAATGTGTTCTGGTGGCCGTATTTGAAAATCCTTGTATATGACACTCCTTTGGGTATTGTTATTTTAACTAGAGTCCTTCTACTTAGCCTAATTTTGGAGTGACTGGTAAGGTGCTAAAAGTAAGGATTTAATTTATAAGGAAAATGAGTACTTGTGTCTCTCCTGTAATCTAAATAAACTGAGAGATAAATGAAGTCCTATTTCTTTAAAGTTTGCTTGTTTGTCTAGGAAACCTCAACTGCAGATAGATAAGATATAAATTTGCCATTTTAAAGACCATTAGCTAGGAGAAATTGTAAAGTGTGTGTAAACCTGTTAGGTCATCTAGTCCATGTAATTTTACAGTTGGTGACCACTCAGATAGAAAGTGAGCCTGCATATTACCACTGCTGTCTCCGTAAGTTTTGGTTAAAAAAAAGAAAGAAAAAGAAAGCTCTTTGTTTTAAAATTATGTATTGATCTAATGTAACTATCAATAGTCTGGAGAATGTCTTTTGACTATGTTATTTATTTACATCATCATACTGCAAATGTTTTAAAATTCTTCACAGTGAAGGTGATTATAGCAAAACCTAGATGTAGCACATACCAATTAGCTTTGATGCGTTAGTGTATTTACTCCTCATAAACAAGACTGAATTTTCAGCTATTTACTATTGAAATGTACTTACATCTTTAAACTCAAAATATTAAGAATATAACATTGATTCTTAGTGTAATTTGTAGAGGGTTTCTCTTTGCTCTGTGCTGACCTCTGTAGTTTTGCTATATGATTTCTGTTGGTGTCATAAAGCTCTTTTCATTTGCTGAGGGCTTTGAATCTTTACTTTTTGAATAAATAGATTTAAGGTAGAAAAGCAAAGACAAATTATTCCCTTAAACAGCAAAGCATACAAGAAAATACCATCTTTTTTTAAAGATGCTTATGTGTTATGAGCAGGGATATACACAATTTTCCTACAGCTAAAAAATGCATAAATTATATGCGGCTTAGAAAATTAGAACAAAATTGCAAGCATATTCCTTTTTTTTCTGGGTCTTGATGGCAGAGCATATTAACACGTGACAGTGTCACTTATTAAGATGTCTTGGACAAACCTCTTTATTTGCAAAAGATAAATGGAAGACAGTAATTGTACGCATGCAATTTCTAGAGAAAATATTAAATCTTAGAATTCTCTGCTGAATTCTTGCAGTTTCCACACCACTAGATCCTCTCAGGGGAAAGACATGAGGAGCGGATTGTAGTTCTCAAATATGCAGCTGCATCAGTTTTAAGGTGAGCAAACGAGTGAGGGACACTGGAGCTATTCCTACTAGTCTGGGTGCCATGAACTCACTTCTGGAAGACTTGCATTAGATTGGTTTAACGAATCACTTAAGGGCTTTCATTATAAGCAAATGAATGGTCTGAACCCCACTGGAGACTACATATATTAAAATAAAGCACAGTTAAGCAGTCTGATAATGAACTAGAGTGTTTGCCATCTGGCAGGACTGAGATATACTAAGGATACTCTGGCTATGAGTTGTAAAATTTGGAAAAAGATGGTTAACTGGGGTCTGTAACTTATCTCCTCTATGGGAAGAAGCATCTTTGAGTTCACAGTGGAAATGTGACTAACCTCTTAGTTTTCTCTGGAGTTCTAAACTGTAGTAGCAACGAAAAGTGTTATATTTTTTTTTCTACAAGTCTGAAAACAAAGGGAACTGAAACTTTGGAAGCTTTTATTTTGAATACAGAATTCAATGAGGTAATTTATGCCTTTGTCTGCTTCCAGTGTATGCTCAATGTATGGTCAGATGTTGAGGTGACACCACCAGCAAAGCCTGCACAAACCTCCTTCGTCTGTCACCCTCTTTCCTCCCTTCCCCCCAGAGCTCTGCCCCTTGCCAATAGCATCGTGGGTTTGGAAATAGTGGGAATGCTCTGTGTGCAGAGAGTAGTGCAGCCTGCTCCTAAAAATAAGGAAAATGTTAGCGTATGCTGCTGTTACTGCCTTTCGCAAGACTATTCCTCCACCAAGACTCTTTGTTCAAATCACTCTTGCATTAATTGTGGGGGAATTGCTGGCGTGCCTAAATGGCAAGACAGATGAGCATTAGTGCTGTTGGTCTGATCACTAGAGTCCTGGTGCTGTAGGAAAGCAGTTTCTTCTGGGTTCGTAGTTTTTGACTGATAACTTCCTAGTTGAACTAAGTGGATTTTTTAACATTTTCTTAGATTTTCAATACATGCATTTTGGTTACGTTATACTTTATCATAGCTTATGTAGGTTATTATTAAGTGTATTTAATGTTTTCCGTACAAATAAATGGTAGGTGTGTGCTCTTATTGTTAATGACGTATTATACAGGGTGGCATTTTTAAGATGTGCGTAGGTGATTAAGGCATTCTGGAAGAGAAAATGTCTGTGACTGAACTTATAAAGTGTATTTTTCCTGAAGTGCACCCAAAGGAGTTTAATTGACATTAAAATAAACAGACAACAGGTGTTTCATATTTTGAAAAGGTGATTTACACAGGATAAGAATCAGGCCACACAAAAATAATTTCTTCTCTCCTAAAAGGACTAGATGTAATCCTTGATAGAAGTCAAAAAGTCTGTAACGCTTCTGGGAGAGTAGTCCAGGTGAAAGAAGATTATTGTGTACAGGGCAAGCTATAATAAAAACTGTCAGTTCTGTCAACCCTTCTGTCTAAGGTCTATAGAGGATTGAAAGGATATTGAACATCATGTAACAGCTGTCTCCTGTGTGAAAGGGATCACTACTGTGGTGAACGTGACTGTGCCCATTAAAAAACGCCATAAGGCATGGTGTGGCTGAGCCACAAGTGGTTGGTGTGGCAGATAAAGTGCTGCTTTTGAGGACTTGAAAGAGCTCAGGCGGAGTTCTAAATAGGTAGTATCAAACTCTTAGAGATGAGCGTGTTTCTTGTGCATCTTTTGCACTATGGGAATAATATGAGATATTGTTGTTTGGCATAATCAGCCGCAAACTATATTGTGTTCCTATGATGTTGAGAAGTTACTTAATATGTAGTGTGAAGTGTAATCAGTGTTTTCAGAGAAGTTGGAAAAAATGACTTTTAACTACTTTTTTCTGTAACTCTAAAACCCCTAAGGTTTAACTAAAAAATATGTTGTTGACAGTAATGAAAACTTTAACTGTATATAGTTTTTCTGGAAGTTTAATGGATTTGGAATGCTGATTAATACTTTTGAAAAGACAGCAATTTCATAACGTTTAATATGAAATAAGGAAAATGGAACAATGCTTAGCATGAAGATTGATGTAAATCTGTAATATTTAAAATTTTTGTATTTGAAATTTTAAAAAGGGTTCTGGAGTGGGAGGAAATAGTCTACTTGATGCACCCTTTACTCAGAAGGTGCAGGTTTGTTTGTTGTGGCTTGTTTTTTGTTTTTGTTTTTTGTAAGAATGAAGTAGGAAAATTGAATAGCTCTCCAGATCATGGAATTAATTTCCTATGTACAGGTAAAGATGGCCCTCAGATTCTTTAGTACAGACTTTTAATAGTTGCAGCACCTGCTTTTCACGTGTTTGACCAGTGGTGTGGTGTAAAGATAAGGCTGAAAATTAAATTCAAGATAAGTAGTTTTTTTTTCTGAAAATGCATCCTGTACTTTTTGCACATTGCTAACTTCAACTTTATTTCCTCTTACATTAATTTTAAATAACTAAGTTTGAAGTTCAACTTGATTTCCTTTTACATTACATTTACATTAATTTTAAATAAGTTTGAAGACCCAGATTCCCAAATATCTTTTCTTTCATTCTACAAAGCAACAATCTTTAGACCTGTTGAAAGGAGTTTACAAAAATATTTTTTTAGAGGGCAATGCCAACCTCTTAGCCAAGCACTTGTTGGGAGCAGATTAGCCCATGGAATAGATAGAAGATGTGAGGGCCGATTGCGGTATGTAAACTTAAATTCTAATCCTAATACAATATTTCAGAATAGAAATTCAAGCACCACGTGTTGACTTTTCAGTTTAAACACACATGGCAACATTTGGTGTATTATATAATGCTGTGTAAACTCTCTAGTTTTGTACAGATCTCTTACAGGATTGTTTTAAACTTCTTAACCCTAGCTGGAAGTGTTTGCAACAACCTAAGACAGGTGAGATTTCCACAGAGGATTTTTTTTAAAAAAAGGTTAGGAAGAGATACGCCAAAGTAAAAGACTTACTATTTTTTTTTCTAAAATCAAACCGAAATCCCAAGACCATCTGTCAACTTTTAAAACCAGTGGACAAATCAATGTATTGACTTTTTAAAGCTATTTGAAACCACTATCTAGCTTGTTGTTCATGGGATTTGCCACAAATGTAGCAATTTAAATACAACCTTTTTGAGGCGGTACAGTAACACCTCCCTGCTCTGGGTCAAAATATCAATAAATGGACAAACTAAAATCCATCAGGGAAATGCCACAGCATAAAAGATGAGTGTCCTGGTTTGTCTTGGATAGGGTTAATTTTCACCAGAAGTTGGGAGGGAGCTGTAGCTTTGATAGACACCCGAACCAGCCAATGGGCTGTTTGATTCCATGCTGATGTCATGCCCAGAGCACCAAGTCTGAGTGGGGGGGTTGTTCCAGCACTCACAGTCTGTACAGTTTCTATCACTTGCTTTGTATCTTGTTTCATCACTGTTATTGTTACTACTGTTCTTCTTACTGTTCCTTTTGCATTGTTGTATTAAATTCTCCTTATCTCAACCCACGGGGTTTTGTATTTTTCTCCCTCTTCCCCTTCCCATCCAGAGGGGCAGCTGGAGTGGCCACATGGTGCTTGGGTCCTGGTAGGGTCTAAACCATGACAATGAGAAATAATGGAAAAGATGAGGAGAAGACTAGGAGTCTCCTGAGCACATCAGGTACTATTTCCCATGATAGTTTCCTGTGATAGGCAGCACCCGAAGTGGTAACTGCTGCTTATGGATATCCTCAAATTCCTTGGAAGATAGGTGGATCTTGCTGGGACTCATAACTGTTGTTTCTGTATTATCTAGATCTAAAGTCTGACTTCTTCTCTGACTGTATTACCTGATATAAAACTAGTGACACCAGTAGCGTAAAAAAATGAGAATTGAAGAAGCATTTAATGTACCTGGGTCCTGGATGGAGTAGAAAGAGAAGATTATTATTTTTAATAGCCCCTTCCAAAACATAGTATGCGGATTAACTGAAAAAGAAACTTTTGCAACATGGAAATGGATGCAAGCAATAGAAAAAAAAAAAGTAACATTCAAATGAAGAATCAGAATTTAATTTTATGTCTTAAGTTATAGAGGCTGAGGTGGAATAATTGCTGCAGGTAAAAGCATGTAGATGGGTTTGATGTAAGATATCTGTGTGGCAGTAGAGTCTGCACATACTTGTCAGAAACTGTGCGGTTGACATATCCCATTTAAGATCTACCAGTGAGTGGGAGGAACAAATAGATTTTGACACTCACTGGACTTCATGCCTTTACGCAATCCAAGAGTATTATATTCCTGCATCACGGCAACAATTTTTTGGTGACACATTATCGCAGTAACTTTGTTTTTGAAGTCAAAGAATTCTGAATGTCATAGAGCGATATATAACAAATGGATTACAAAAACAAAGCGTAGATTTAAATATGCTGTAGATAAATTGTCCTAGAAAAACTCCAAAGAAGTAGTTGTCTGTGTGGGACTGAAGGAGCTAGTGAAAGGTATTCCATGCAGGTTCCAGTACTGGTGATGTTGAAATAAATATATTTTTAGTAATAATATTGATTTGATATGAGCTGCATCTAACATAGTTACTAATAGAAACATGAACCATTTATTTGGTTGCTTGCTCACAGATTGAGTCTATGAGAGAGCGTAAGATGATTGAAATGATTTGCGTTATATACATAAAAATTGTTTTTATTTCTGATATGTCAAAAGGATGGTACAGTTTTTCTGATTCAGCATGTGCTGATATACATGTTTTGTGCCACAGTATTCCGTAAGCTGCACTGCTTTTTCTATTTTTAATCAACTCTTAATTTATATAGCAGTTTTATTATGTGACATTATACATTGGAGAAATAAGATAAAAATAATGATATATGAAGCACACAAAATGAAGAAGTGGATGAAAGGCAGTGGTCTTTGAGGATATATCACAATATGGTAAATGAAAAATTCTGTCTCGGTAAAATTACAGGAGGAATTTAAGAGCAGACAGAATGTAATTTCTCATGACCTGGCACGTTCTGGAGGGCTGGATAGTGGATGGCAAAAACTCAGAAGATGTGTTGAAGAATGACTGGTGCACACTCTCTGACACCACTGTCATAAATACCTGCTGGCAGACGTTGGGTCACGCTTCTTTTGTGTTATGAATATTATCCATTAAAATGCTGAAGAATGGTAAAAAGTTATAGGGCAGAAAATTGGAGAAGTTTCAGATGAACAGAGGAAAAATACTACTGAAAATAAAAAGACAGCCAAGTAAACGCAAAGGGAAGAAGAGAGTTCCTGCACTCAAAGGGGATTCAGAATTCGATGAGAAAAGAAGAATTATGGTCATGTAGAGAGCCAAAGAAGAAAAGAGAAAAATGAGTCATTGATGAATGGAATGATTTGGAGTCTATGTCCATATGATTCACTACCTCTTAAGTGTCCAAAAATAACCTTGTCTGTAAGTGCCATTATTCTGCACTAGGGTAGGAGGTTTTTGTGTCTGAAGACCAACTTGCAACTCTGAGCATTTCTTTCTCTCAATAAAAAGCACCTCCCTTACATGTCCTGTAGCTGCCAGCAGCAGTGTCATACCTATTTAAAATTTGCTTCCTCTGGTCATCTTAACTTACTGAAAGAGAAGTCGTCCCCTTCCCTGTGGGTCTGCAGAATGCTCATAGTGCTTCTAGGTGATTGAAGAGGCAACAGTGATGATGTGGGAGTCTTTCCTTCTTTCTTCAGATGGGAACTAGTATTGCCAATTTATGTGATGCTCAGTGTTTTGTTTCTTATGGTTCCTGTGATTTGCTAATAGGCTGGGCATTTCTTTTGCCAGTGTTACATATCCAGGACCACAATACCTGCTTTTCAGGTTCACTGCCTCTTATACAGTTTCAGATGCACTTTTTTTGTTCATAGGTGTTTCTTGGGGGTTGTATCTGTTTCTCCTACAGTCTAAAGTTATATATTCATAGTTTAAGATTATTTTGTCTTCACTCTTCCATTGCACATACAGACATACAGAACAATTCTCAGCCTTGCATGTGAGAGTCCTTTTTTTCTACTTCCTGACTTAAACAGTCCTTTCAGTATCATTTGTTTTTGGAACTCATCAAACCCTTATATCAACTGTTACTGTGTTTTAGTATTTAAACCTGGCAACAAAATCTATCTGTAAAAGACTATCTGCTGCTTTATAATCTTTTTCTCCTTTTCTATCCATTGTGAAATGTGATGAACAGGAAGACAAAAGGGCATAGAATTTTTTGTTTAACTCTCAGTTTTGGTGTTTTGGGGTTTTTTAGAAAGAGAAAAAATGACACCAGGTCTTTTTTTTTTACGGCTGCCGGCAGTAAGTTCTCATCATTGACATTCCATTGCAGTAGAGGATCTTTATCCTGACATCTCTTTTAAAAGAGTATATATATGTCCAAATCTCTGTTTATCTTTGACTCTAAGTACAGCAAGATCAAATGGGGAGAAGGAAGCCTAAGTTTGGCAAGATTAGCCGTAAGCAGTTAAAAGGGTTGAACCTCAAGAGAAAAACTTATGTGATGCTCTTCACTTCTGTCATCAGAGGTAATGGGCATTCAGCTGGGACTATATAGTTTTATTTCTTCCTTACGTATGGCTTTCTATTTACAGTTAGGGTTTAGAGAATGGTGAAAGAGACTTGGAACCAAGAAGAGCCTTGGCATCAGAACTGGGTGCCTCGTGCAAACTGGCCTCTAGTTCTCTTAACAGTAATTGACCAAATCCTCAGGAAGTATATGCAGAACATCATTATGGGATCTGTGTAGAACAGTTATGTGTGTAACTTGGATATTTCTCTGAGTAGCGGATAAAGTTTTAGAAAATTCTACAAATAGTAGAGCTGGAAGCCTTTTTTCAAAATGAATGTTTATGTCCTGAAGAAACCCACATAAATGGATTTAGGATTTAATCTGCTTCTAAACCTCTGCCAACAGTAACCATGATAAAGGTTATTTGGCCTGTTTTGTGATATATGAAAATTTGATAGGTTATCAGCAATGATCCTTTGTGGGATATTACTCCAGATTACCTGTTTCACCCTTGGCCTTTCAGCACACGTGTGATTGCACTTCAGGTAATATTATTGCCAGTTAGACAATTGTTTCCTACAATTTTAGGTAACAACACGACTAAATTGCCCTTCTTTGTTTAGAAGCAAAAATGTTAAGAGCTGGTCGAGACCTAGAAAGGAGACTATCTGTTGGTCAAATATTTGAACCTGAAAATAAAATCCTGGGTAATATTTCAACAATTAAACAATGAAATGTATTAATTGAAAATTAGTCTTGGCTGTGGCTTCCTCTTTTCCTTCTGTATGTGAGAGTAGAGAACTGATTTATGGCATCATTTTTTCTTAAGGGAAAGATTTTTGGCACAAAAATGTGTTACTTTGTTTTGTCCTTGTTTTTCCTCATTTGCTTTTTATTCCTCTTTATGCATAGGCATACCTCCTGGTTTCTTGCATCTTTTTTTTCCCAATGTTTAGTATGTGTTCCAGAAATTTGCATCTTCTATTTGTCTGTTCCACTTTTTTTCTTTATTACATGGAAAAAAAAAATCACTACTTTTGAAGTGCCTTTTCCCTTTTTTGTCTTCAAATGTTTGTAATCTATTGCCTTCCGTGTTGCATGGTTTTGGTTGCTTTGAGTTTTTTTGTTGGTTTTTTTATTGATACCCATGCTATTAGAGGTCAACTGAAGGAGTTTGTGTGTGTACATGTGTGGTTTTAAGTGCTTATTTTGCACTGTCAAAATTGATGGGTACAAATCTGATAGCTGATAATATTGGGCTGCTTTATAAGTATTCTTGTGCCTGAAAGAGATTTGCAAGCATGCTCACCTTAAACAGTAAATAACTTAAGTGTTGCAACATTTAAAATTTTTAACTTCTTATTTTTAAGTTCACTGGGGATACATATGTATAATTTAACACTGTGCAGTAAGATATGTCAATTTTGAGCTTAGATGTGTGGGAAACGTGAATTTCTGTCATTATATAGTCACAAGCATGTCTATAAAGCTATGCCAAATGATAATATTTGCATAAATATTTATATAAATATGCTATACTTGCATAGCATTGGTAGGGGTTTTATATCTAACATAATTTGCCATTTCACAATAAGACTAAGTTGAACCAACAGCCAAGTGCTTCCAAAATGGAAACTATCATTCCTTTTTTGTTCTTCAAGTTTAGGTTTAGTGGTGCAAAGACTATGGTGTTGCATTTTACGTGAAAGTCAATATACATATGAAATTAATATGATACCTTTTAAGATTAAACATAGCCTATATATTTCTAAAGGAGATGGTATTGTATGAACAAATAAGGGAAAAATTGTTAACAGGATGTTTTCTGATAGTTGGAAGGATTTTTCCTACATTTTTACTAAGAATTGCTGAGATATATACTCTTGAGATTAGCACAGGTTTGGCTTGGCCTAATGCTCTGTATTTTTATGCAGTTCAGAGTGGTTTGACCACTTAAAAACATGACAGTTTTATGTTGTTGCTTTTCATTGCCTTTTTTTTTGTTTTTTCAATAGTGAGCATGTAGCTTTTCATTTGAATTTGGTATTGGCTAGCAGATTAATTAGAGAAATTTAATCTAAATTACATTATTTCGAACTGAAAACATAGTAATGGAAAATGAAAGGTGGGATTTCATAGAGTTGGGAGGGCAGTTACAGAAAAAGGAAAGAAGTCTAATACTTGTATTATATATAGTAGTATAAATGTTTCTTCATATGGGGGCATGCATGTGGAATTGAAGCTCATGATAATTGTCAGTGCATTCTCTTAAGCACGGTACTTTACCTGTGATTTCTGAATGGATCAATCATCTGCAACAATTTATGTAATAACTTGCTGGTGGGTGTTTCTACTGTTTTATTTATGCTTTTTGCACGGTTCACCAGAACACAATAACTTTGCTCCTTGGTACAGTAAATGTACTCTGTAATATCTGTTACGGTATGGTCAAAGGATAATTTATTGTCAGATAGAAAAATAGGTCAACACTAATGTCACTTGATGATCAACCCCCCAAGTTTAATAAAACACCTTACCAGCACACATTCTGCACAGTATTTGATGTTTTATTAGGACTACAGTACCTTACAGTACCTAGCTATAGTGGGAGTGTAATTACTGAGCTGTCAGGGTGATAAGTGGGATTAATGGCAGCCTGGTGCACTTTAGTCTGCAGAGTGCTCAGAGAATTGGAAGATGGTATTATTATAAAAGAAAGTCTGGACTGGCATATTCATGGCACCCTCCCCTCCTCCCCAGAGCTCCCATTCAAGTTTGCGTTGCTCGCACTCCCAATAGCTGACATTTTCAACAGCTGTTATTTGTGAACCCGCTCAAAATATCAAGAGAAATAATTTGGTGAAGATGCTTGCTAGCCACAACGGGTGATCTGTACACGGCTCGCTTATCCTGCTAGGTGCCATTCTAGTCAGTTGTGACATGAAATTATCCTATATATAATCCACAGAAATTTGTTTTATGTTAAGTGCAATTCTTTTGGTTTTGAATACATGACTTGTATTTTAAAGGAAACCACATTCAGGAACTTGAACAACAAAAAGTCATAATGGAATTGGTGCCATTTTTAAATGTGTGATATTTCACTTCTGTTATTTCTTTACAGCCTATACAGGGAAAATAATCATCCCAGCCCTCATCGTGGTGTATTTTGTCTAGTGTACCTCCTTTTTTTCTTGACTTCTAGTACTAAAACTTTGCTGTCTTTCAATCTTTTTAGAATGCTAAGAGCACCCTCTTGACTCATGCTCTGGCCACACCAACCCTTTGAGGTCTCCACTGGTATGCTTTTGCATATTATCCATAACGTGTGACTGTCAGTGGGTGGTTCTTGCCAGCTAAACCTGCTGATGGTCTTCTGCCAGAGCCTTCTAACATCCTGAGTAGCTGAACTAGTAACCCACTGTGGTGTTGAATATGGATTTGGCTTTATCAGAGTTCCAAGGTTTTGCAGCCTGAGAACTGTTTTCCTCTAAGGATTTCCTCTGGGACCTTTCCCCCATGACTAATTTGGTGAGAAAATCCAAACAGCCGCTACCACGTGTAGCTTCGAATTTTACTGGTGCCATGGTGTCTGCAATACCCAGCTAGATGATAATGAATAGGAAAATGAAAGACTAATTAATCTTTTACTTAACTGGCTTTGCCTTCTCTCTTATTCCATGCTTAATTGAAAACAAAACAAAACAACAACAACAAAAAACAGAAAACAAGCAACGCATGTGATTGACGAAGGCCAGTTTTTCACTGCAGATATTTCAGGCATTTCATTCCATTTAATGTGCTTTTCATTTCTTTCTGCATGTAGTCCACAGGCCTCTTGCAGCTTTTCTGTGCTTGAAAATATTCTGTCCCAGCCAGTTCTGCAGTGTTATTATATATCGCTTAGTAACAATAATTAAGGTGGACCTGTGGAACTTATGTAAGTAGTTGTGCTCCCATATTATGTGAAAAACAATTTTTATTTCATTTTCCATAGATTGTTAAAACCATAATTTACATAAATTCCATATGCTAGTAAAACAGTATTGAAAGAGCATCTGCAATAACTTAATGAATTCTGAGATAATTAGTAGTGTGGCATTTGACCTATGATAATCATTGATATGTAAAACCAAAACTGTGTACAAATACCTTTGTGTTTAATAGGGAACCATTTCATTACCATTTTTTGTTAGGTTTGCTTATTGCAAATTGCATAGACTACCCTGAAGGCTTAATCCTTAGATGGGACTTGTGCCTGCAACCAGACTGGTACATCCTCATGAATGACTATGGAGGAACAGACTATAAATCTTTGCTACTTAGTATGTTTTAATATACTGTTAGGTTTTGTCTTTAGGATGACAAGAAGAGGGTCTCAGGGATTTCACTTGGCAGCATGCATAAGACTACTGAATTGTTTTCAGAGGTCACAGACATATAACGGGAAACAGGTAGAAAAGTGACTTGAAAATTTATCAGCCATTCTTATTCTTTGGCATATACAGTACAAAGTAATTCCTTCCTCTGTGGAAATACTGTTGCTTTTGTATGTCTAGGTGTCCAACGTCCAGAATTTAATACACAGTGACACTTCCAGGACTTTGTTAATAATTTCAGGTTCACAGCACAGATGTTTTTCAACTAGAAAAATGAAATGGTCGGAAGTTCAGCAATCTTGGATTCCAGAGAAAAAATTACTTCTGTGTAATTGGACATATACTAAGACTTGTGTACTCCATATGTTTGTAACTGCACCCTACTGCCTTTCTTTGTAACGTGGAGTCAACAAAACATGACCAATCAGTGTTGAATGCAAGTCAATAATTGTCATGTAGTGTTTTGAGGTTTTGAATAGAAATTTTATGAAAATGCGCTGTATTATTCCTTTGTGGCTTATCTTCGACCATTCTAACTTGAAAATCTTATGCTATTGGCAGCGTTTGTTTTCTCTATGCCTTCTTGACGCATTTTCTTTTCTTCCTGTAGGTGCTTAAAGTGTGCAGATGCCCCCTGTCAGAAGAGTTGCCCAACTAATCTGGACATCAAGTCATTCATCACAAGTATTGCAAACAAGGTAAAATCAGGCTTACGTGGAAGCAGATAACAGCAATTACTTGCACTTCTTTTAGTGAGATCGCACTTCAAGGTCTATCTTTGTAAAGTCTTAAAAAAATAGTATTTGCATCAAATGCTTTGAAGTTCAACAGTCAGCTAATTTGCTGCTAACTGAGGTATTACAGTTACAAACATTGAGTTAAAGGTGTTGGGTTTTCTATTTTAAAAGCTATTATAGTTTGTATTTTCTTTGGGCTGAAATTTGGCATGAAGGTGCTCATCTCAAGGAATATTTCCCTGTAGTTTATAGTAAGAGGCTCCAGTTAATTCAAATGTAGTCAGCCACTTAGACTATTAGTAAAATACTACAGGAATAAATTGAACCACCTCTTTGGAGGTACTGCACTTTTTCCTTTCTTAATAGGCTATTGTACTATAATCATAATGAAGTCTGGAAAACATTATTCTGATTAGTGGTTTACAAATGACTTTTAACAGTCAAAAATAGAAATAAATAAAGATGACTGCAAAGTTGATATGACAAGATTAATTAGCCTGTCTGGGATAGCCTAAAGATGACTGGATATTGATTGCCCTGTACCTTTCAAAACTTACTTCGCATCTGTGGAATCATTAGCTGCCATGTGATTTATTTGTCTGTATGAACTCAACTAGACTCATAATCCGCTGGGGGTGCTATAAAGATTTTTCTAGCCGCATTTTATGCTCTAACGTGTCTAACCGTTAGATGCAGCTTGAAGCACCAGTGCAGATAAAGCTGGAGTGAAGTGGGCAACAGTAGCACTACCGTGTGTGAATTAACAGCCAAATTGCTTTTACTACACTCTGTGTTGTGCAGAGAAGACAACGGTAAATTCCGCACCTTAACAAGAAACATTAAGATAAGAGGAGATATTAAGACACGTGTTTAAATTAGAACATAACTATATGTTGATGTGGTTTACAGTAATTGACATTATGCCCAGGATTTGCATATAGACAGTTTTGTTATATAATCTGTACCATGTCACTGCAGCATTTATTTTCATGAATCTAGGCATCTGTTTGCAACCAGAGTATAGTATGCAGCATATTGCTGCTTATTACCTCTTCCAGGCATTGTGAAGCAAGCAAATTGAACAGAGAAGGTACGAGGCAGTAATGAAACAGCTAGTCTCCATCTCATCGTAGTTTGTTTAGGAAACTAAAGCATATTTTATGGAAGTATTTTACCAGAATTGTCTTTTCTTATTAAGGATTAGTTAAGCTAACTGCTTTAGGTGGGGTAGGGTGATGTGTTGTTGAGGAAGGAAAAAAGGACCTGATTATAAAACATAAAAGCTGGGAACAAGGAACCAGGGAAGACAGACTGAAGAGTGCAACAGAAGATGTCAGAAGAACTAACACCAGCAGCATTTTGGAACAATAAATTTGGTGGGTCTTTTAGACAGTGATAGCCTCAGAAATGTGATTACCCTTTGTGACTTTGCAGAAAGGTTAAATCATTTTAACAACTGATTCGTCCTGAATTCTGTGAAGTCATTACAGAAAAATCAAGGTGGGGTGACTGCAGAGCTTTCAGAGCTGTATCTTGGCAAAGGTACACTGAAATAATCTTAGGAAACTGCCTCAAAGGTGTGAAGTCATTGCCCTGCTGAGGTAGAGGATGAGAGAGAGGTACTGAAAGCTGAAATGATTCACCTGAAATCATGATCCTGGCAGGGTCTGTGTGAGAGCCCACTACCATGGCTGTTCCTGCAGTGTCCTTTCCCTTCTTTCATTCTGCTGATGTGGTGGTTGGGATACCTGCACCGTACGTTTTTAGACCACGCTGAAAATGAGTGGTGTGCTCGTCACCACACTAGAACTTCTAACTTGTCATTTTGTAAGTTTTTAATGGAAACAGTAAGTAATTTTTCATGTTGTTATGCATTTTTCTAAACATTATTGAAATAATAATTCAAATATCATTCAGCAATCTGCTTGCTGAATGTTTGTATATTATTGCCATAAAAGTATTTAATTTACATGTTCAAGGATTTGTTTACATGTTACTGAAAATACTTTTCAAAATGATACATCTTTTTTGCTGTTTTCAGGTTGTAAATAGACTTTCTTTTTTAATCCAAAGGTTATCTGGCAAAAATACATAAGTGAAGCGTAGAACATTCAGATATTTGAGGTCAATAAATCTGGGAAATAGGGGTACACTTTCTAGGCTTATCAAAGTCCCTGTCTCCTTCTGAATCTTTCTGCGTCACTCAGTTGAGGAGCTCTCTTCAGCAGGTTACCCTTCTACTTGTTTAGAGGAGATTCAGTTCAATAAATTTCTGGTCCTCATCCTTGTGTAAGCAGTAAGCATTATGGCAGCCAGGTATTTACTTAAACATGATTAATTATTAATATAGAGTATTTAGACAGCAACATACTGAAAATGAATTACTTTGTCAAGTATTTAAGAGTTCTATTGTATGTAGTTTGGTTAGTTGGAAAACTGCTAAAGCAATCATATAAGGTCAGGATTCTTGTTCTCCGAAGCCTGAGGCTTTTTAGATATTTACAGGCCATGTACAATGTAGCTGTTCTGGCTGTTCTGCCATTAGACCTGAGCTCAGGAGCAGAAGAGGGACAGGGAGGAAGGGTTGTTTCTGGGTTGAGAGGGTAATTGAATTGCCAGACTCAATGAGCCTTGAGCCTCTTTAAGAAAAAGGATGTCACTTATGCTGTATTGTGTTAGCCGCTGTTCCTCGGTAGAGTTTAGGCCACAACTTTCATTCTCTTTTTCCATACAAACTGGATTACAACTCCACTTTATAAAGGTACAATCTATTCTATTGTGCCTTCCCAGTCAGTGTTTCTCGGTTGATCCAGACCGCTTGCAATTGCGTCTCAGAAACCAGACTTCACGTTCGCTGTGTGCACGTTACTACTTTTGTTTCTAAAGATCAGAAGATGTCAAACACGTATTCTGGCTTCAAGATGTCCTCTCTTTAAATACAGCCTTCACATTGCAGATTGTATTCTTTTTTAATAATACTCAAGTGCCATCTTAGTTATTTCTTTCTTTAAAAAGAAAAAAGTAGAATTTTAAAAAGTGTTGTTCAGCTGCTGCAGGAGAAAGCTTTGCCCCTCTACCCCTGAGCGAATACTAGAAGTGATTTGAGGATTTTATGTCCTCCTTTCCCTCTGCTGATACATCAAAGTGAGGAGGACTCGATAAAATGGAGCTCCAGCACCCATCATCATTCAGGGCTAGCACAAGCAAATGTTGTACTGCGGCAGAAAACCCTACAGCTTCCCAGAAGCAACTCAGCCTAAACACTTGCAGCCTGTCCAGCTTTCCTCCTGTTAAGCAGAAGTGTGCGCCAGAGGAAGCTGCCCATTAAAAAGCAACAGCTGCTCGCATGCCCTGCCTTTGTACTGTTCAGGGAGATGATCTTGGAGTTTTTTGTTATCAGACACGTTTATGGTTGAGGAGTCCCATTGCAAAAGAGCGATTGGTGTGGTTTAGGCATGGAGATACTGTGTTACATGGCACAGGCATAAGGAGTGCATGACTCAGCCTTTACAGTCTGAATCCATGATGAAGAATTGGAGGTGCAGAAGTGTCTTTTGTGTTATCAGTACTCAAAAATCACACTTTGTCACTGCAGCCCTCTGTTACTAGCTCTCACATATTTATCTCAAGTCTTGCAGTATCATAATGATTCCTGACATTGATTCAACAGTTTTCTCCTCGTTTAGAAAGACCATCTTCTCCAATATCTCTTAATAAAGATAAACGGGTCTGACACATCAACTGTTTTTAACAGACTTTGTGGGTGGATGTAAACCTTCTGGTGGCCATAATTTAAAATCAAGCAAACCAAAACCCCAAACCCTAAACCCACAAAGCCATGCTGCCCTCTGCATAAAAAATTGTCCCTGGACTGTGCAGAATCCTGATAGGGAAATTAGCAAGAGAAAAATGAATGCCAGGAATAGTATAGAGAAAGTTGTGCAATACAAGAGTAAGTTCAGGTTTAAATGAAACCAAAGGAAACATATAGGGTTTTTTTTTTTTACGAGAGAGAAATCCAGTTTTTCAAGGGAGAAATGAGAGAGGGAACAAAGGATAAATGTGAATCTGAAGTTTAGGAGATTGAGGGAGTAAAGGGATACACTGTAAATGAGAAAGAAGGAAAAGTGGGCAGACAAAGGAAGGCAAGAGACAAAAAGCGGTGGGATCATTAAGAGAACATGAAATGAAGCAAAGATTGTGAGGAAGAAAGGGTAGTGAGAAACATAGGATTATGACAGGTGAGAGAAACAGTGTTGGTTTTTCAGTGCCAGAGGAACTCTGAGTAAATTAACAAAGGACATCTATATGCCATTGCAAAGACTGTAGAAAATCATGAGTCACAGTTCATATGTAAAATCCTGTAAGTGGGATACTGTTAATACAAGGAAGGATTGTGGAAGTCAGAAAGCTGCTAGATGATTGATAATAATTATATAAAGATATGCATCACAATTAATCTTTAAGTACTACTTTGAGGCCCCAGGTTTTTGAAAGTGCTATTTTATTCAGCTTTCTCTGTTAATCTTTGTATATTTCAGGTCACTAAATACAAAAAAACATTTAAAAGAGAAAGTAGTAATGGTGTTAAATTGATGCACTTGAAACAGTGACTTTTCTTGAGATGTCTGTTTGTACTTAGTGTAATGGAATGGCTGACAGCTGGTTTCAGTTGCCATAGTGTAATTATGTAGAATAGACTTTTGCGATGACACTATGTCAATTAAGGAATCTCTCACATTCTAGACTACAAAGGACAAAATGACAGTACAAGATATTTCTTCCGTCCTTTTTCATAAAAAGATAGTGACACTGTGTGAAATTACAGTCCTGTTATGATGACACAAGTCAAATGATGTGAAAGATTTCTGGATTGATTAAAAATCATCAGCATTATAATATAGAATATGTATGATTTGATAAGTTGCTGTTGTGTTTTGTTCATTCTTCAGAAGATATTTGGGGGGGCTGACAGACTGGGGGTGTTTCTTGTTATATTTGAACTGGTGTGTGTCAGTGTGAAAAATGCTACTTATATAACAACACACTTTAAATAGTGCCTTTTTGGTATGTGAAAATATTTTAATCTGATATATCTTGAGTAAATTTTAAAGCCATCGCATGAGCTAGGATAGGAGGTGATATTTTCCCATATTTTTTGGCTATGTCTCTTTTTTTTAAACTAAACCCAGATGAAAAAGCAAATTACTACTTTTTTTTGTTGTTGTGCTTTTAAAGTATTTGCTCTGTCCCAAAATCCCCATGAAGTCAGTGTATTCATTTTTATTACACAAAGCATAATAATGCATATTTTCATTGTTTTTGAGAAAACTGCAATATCAAAACACCCTGACGCATAATGAATTTCTATAAAACGCTGTTGAACTGATTCAAAAGAAAACAGGCTATAAGCATTTCCTGATAGTAAATGCAATTTCTTCTGGCCCCTCAGTATTGATCCTATGTGCTTTAATGGTGTGTTGTTTTTTTTTAAAGTAAAAAACAGTCTCATTTGCATGCAAATTATATAATGCTTCCAAGTGATACATGTGGAGATCCTTCTCTGCCTGGTTTCCACTGATTATTGATGTCTGTTTAAGGCTTGGTTTTGTTCCCTGTGTTAGCAATGTAGTATTTATTGACATTTTGATGTAGGAAACCACAAAACATCCTATCCAGTTAGATTAATTTATTTCTATGGAAGTGCACAGGAAAAAAGATTCTATGAACAAAGGCCTGAGCAGGCATTTATCTCATTAAAAAATTCAGAAACATTCTAGTTTTAGACTTGCTTCCTCTGTGACGTCTGTAAGAAACTAGCCAACTGAGTCATCTTATTATTTCAGCATCTAAAAAAATTACTCCGAACTGTTAAGGTAGCTTGCATCATTCTGTGCCCTGGAGTAACTTTGTCATTTTAATGAAGCCAGCCTGCCTTTAATTCTAATCCTTTCTCAGGTATAACATATGGTGTGTAGTTACCAGCTCGCCTGGTCTGCATCTCATGTCTATTTTGTGTGCAGCCTACCACAGCCTGGTTTGTGAAATAAAAACGATCGATAATTTTTTGTAAAATACGAATAGTCTGTGAATGTTCTACCTGTAATGTCACTGGTAAATGTAAAGATCACTAACAGAGCTTAAAACAAAGTTATGCAAGCACAAAAAGTTTGTGTAACTAAAAGTTAGTGTACTTATACTACTGTACATATACTACAAATTCTCATTTGTTGCTGTAGTAACTCAACAGTTTGCAGTTTTGTAACACAGTTTTATAACACCACTTAGCGTAACTTATTAGACTATACTGTATTTCCCTGCCAGTTTTGGAAAACATTTTTCTAATCGTGTTTGATATGTTAGATAATAGATCAACACAGTAAAGGCAAGATAAATGATTAAATAGAATGGAAGGACAAAGAGACAAAGCAACTCGGAGCTAGGCTCCTGAAGCTCTGCCCGCAGCCCAGCCTCTGTGCTGGACTGTGCCCTGTGTGTCCTCAAGGTTGCAGATGAACTTGCTCTTGAGCCATTGCACGGAGTCATGGTAGCAGCGTGTGGCCGTATCCTCTCACTGGTAGTGCACGGTGTCAGTAGCGATAGGAACAGTGGTTACACTGCGTTCTGGAAGGCGGACAAGGAGAGTTTGGGAACTGCAGCTGTTCTGAGAGTGCCTTAGAAGTTTACGAGTGGTTAAATTGACACAGGGTGACTTATTCTTGGCAG
>JAVSBS010008819.1:0-10801 GCA_033124195.1 Coracias cyanogaster | reverse complement strand
GGGCTCTTTAACATGAGCTTTCTGTTCAAATCCTGAGGGATGCCTGGCTGTTACCTTTTCACCCCTCTCCTCTGAGAGGAGGGCACGGGGGCAGCGTAAGAGCTGTGGTCTTACTACAACCCTGTAAATGTGTAACTCCTTTTGGCAGTGGTGCTGTTCTGTTTTCCCAAAGCAACCTCTGAACTACTTCAGCATATGTGCCTAAACCTGAGGTACAGAATAACTTCCACACAAGTAAATTCACGCTGTAACAGATGCTAAGCCACTGCACCTGAGCTGTAGGTGCTGTACTCCCTGGCAGGCTGTACGTGTCTGCACAGGCTCGTGTAAATAGTTGTTGTGTGCAATGCTGCTGCTCCAGCTGTGAAGTTTTAGTGTAGATGCACACCGTGAGGTGCAGAGCAGGTCATTCCTCGCTAGCATGCAGATTCATACTAGGTTTAAATTGTTAGATAAGACTTTAAATCTACAGATCGGTGCAAACTGTAGCGAACTGCATTTTTTTTTCCTCATTTCTATCTTTCTGTAGGAACCTTGCCCTTGGGGGAGGCTTGCTGCTGCTTTTGGCTGAGTCACGCTCAGAGGGGAAGAGCATGTTCGCTGGTGTCCCTACCATGCGGGAGAGCTCTCCTAAGCAGTACATGCAGCTGGGAGGCCGTGTGCTGCTGGTCCTCATGTTCATGACACTGCTACACTTTGATATGAACTTCTTTTCTGTAAGTATCAAAGTATAAAGTACGAATTAAGGAACTAGAATACAGTACCGACTCCCAGATTGGCTGCAGGACCTGTTCAGTGCTTATCATTTAAGTCTATTTTTTAGCACAATTAATATTTAGAAAATGATTAGATCATCTATACCATGACAACCTGTTCTGCTGAGCTTATCCATGCTCTGTTCTGATGTTGGTAAGAACCATATGTAAGCTTGTGGGGTTTTTTATCTTGCAGATTCTGCAGAACATAGTGGGAACAGCCCTGATTATCTTGGTGGCAATTGGCTTCAAGACTAAGCTGGCTGCCTTGACTCTAGTCATCTGGCTGTTTGGCATCAACATCTACTTCAATGCCTTCTGGACCGTCCCAGCCTACAAGCCCATGCACGACTTCCTCAAATACGATTTCTTCCAGACCATGTCTGTCATTGGAGGGCTCCTTCTCGTGGTTGCACTGGGCCCTGGTGGAGTCTCCATGGATGAGAAGAAAAAAGAGTGGTAACAGGAATAGCAACACTTCTTGGGACATAACGTATTAAGTCCAGAACTGATCCTCTATGGATTCAACAAAAACTGCCAGCATTTTACACGTACATGCCCCCTTCCTATTAAAGGCACAGATGTTTTGAATTTGATTTACAGTGGCACCAGTAATATAATAGATAAAATCCTATTTCTTCAAGGAATGTTGCCTAGGCTTAATCTAACTTCTAGATTTGGAACTAACCCAAGGAACCTGCATTTTGCTGATGCTTCAGTGAGTTGCAGTAGAACAGTTGCTGTCTTTGATGCCAGCAATATTTTAAAATTTGAACTACTGTGAGCAGATCCAGCTGTACCGTTCTGTGTGCTGTCAGGTTCCAGCTATAACTAAAACAGCGGATCCCCTTTCTCACCCTCATCCAAACTGTCTTGTGCATAAGGAGTTCCACGGCTGGTTATAGCATTGCTTAGCAAGGTGAGAAGCAGCATCCAAAAAAATTCACTGTTATTTTGCTGCTCAGAGGCCTGTAATTCAGTTTCATTAAACAAGAGGGGAGGTCCCCCAAAAAAGGCAAAACCCCAGTAGTAGTTTTAACCTCCTCTAGGTAAGAAAAAGCGAGATGTTGGGTTTTTTAACATATCCCAGTTCTGCCTTTGAGATGAAGAAGGGAGAATCCGGTATTGCTAATTGGGAATCCTGTATGGCTAATCAGTTTTTATGAAGGAATGGGGGAGATACTCCTGAAGAGACAATGTTAGATTCTGTGAAAATCCTGTGCCAAAAGAGCTCTTCATTCAGCGTTCTTTCCCCAAAGTTGCCCCTCGTGAATTCCTAAGAAGGGGAGCCAAGTTGTGCTGCAGGTTCCATAGTAAGAGCTCCTTTCTGCTGTTAACCAGCTTCCATCTAGATAGACCCCAAATCGCAGGTTCTAGGTGAAAGTGTCTTCAGAATTATGGAACTTCCCCTTTTTTCCCCTGCACTCTACATGCACATCAACCTTCTAACCTGTAGTCTTTGCTTCTTAGATTCACTTCTGTCAGCCTCCCAGCTGTCCGAGCCCCGCTGGCTGAACAGCGGGAGGGTGACTCAGGTACAGCTCCTCTCTGCCATCTCAGCACCCGGTGATGTGTAGGGAGGAATTGTGGACGTCGGCTCTGTGCTGCCATCGCCCTGGTTCTCAACTCCAAATGCAAATGGTTATAGCGAGGAATGCAAGTGCAAAGCCTTGCACGGTCTACAAGTAGCCAGGGCTGTAACTTGCTTGTTCTGAGGGAGAAACTCCTCAGCACAAGGGTGGGGAGAGAGGAAGGCCCTGTTTTCACCTCTTGGTGCCACAACCTCTGTGCCATGAACATGCTTAGTGCTGCTCAGAGGAGGCATTTTCTCCTCTGCTAGTCACCTAGGTGAACCTCTTTCACTAGATAATGAAAGAATTCTAGAAAGCATGAGTCCTACCAACTCACTAACATCACCTTGATTCCTTGCACTGTTGTCTCCCTCGAGAAAGCTGCTCTCAACTCTTTGTTCAAGAAGTAATTCAGCTGAACAACCAACAGGAGCTCATTTACCAGGGTCTCCTGGTAAGGACACTAACCTGGAGAGTTCAGCTTAATGGTTGCTTTTTAGGAGTGCTGAAAGAACTGATGACAAATAGAAGAGCACTGTTGAATGTTAAACCAGTGGTTTCATCATCTTTAAGGGGAAAATAGCCAATGTTAATTAGCAAGATGTGCTGCTGCTGGAGGAAGCCAAGTGGTATGTGGGGTTCGGTGGGAGGGAAGCCAGCGTTTAAGGTCGGGTCACGTAGAAGGCTTGCTTTTAAATGGGTTTTGTGACAAGTTTTCATGTCAAGTGTTCACTGTGCCAGTCTCTTCCTAGCAAACCGAACTGGTCCCTTCAGTTCTGGATGTGCAGCAGAGGGTGCTGCTGCTTGGCTTCACTGCAGGTCATACAACGGTTCAGGCTCCATTAGCCATTCTCAGATACCTTAACTGCTGTTGATGTTCATCGTATTTATAAATGGAATGATACAAAGCCCTGAAGTTCGCTTTCTCAACTTCTTTGTGTCCTGTCTAAGGAGCTGGATGATGGACTAGTCTGAAACATTGACCGGTTTCTTCTAAAATCAAGTTCCCTTTCCAACAAAAGCCCCTAGAGAAGGAACTGATCCTGTCCCTTGCAGCAGAGCTCTTGCAGTGCTACTGGGGCACACTTGGGTGGAGGGCATTAGAAGACATTAGGCAGCACAATATGCAGACTTACTGTGAGTCCTGATGCAGAAGGTTCTGGTTTCCTACATCCACTGCTGTATTTGTGCATCTCCCAAAAATACAGTGACCTCTCCCCGTGGCTGAGAAGCTCTCACAAGCAGGATGTCAGCTATCAATTGGCTCTGCAGAGTGTTCTGGAATTCATTCTGAATATATTTTTTTTGCTTTCTATGTGGAAAAAAAAAACCCTATAAATTCTCATTTTATGCTGTATTTTGTACCTTAGTTGTGTTTGAAAATGTTTTGATTTTTGGAAACAATCAAAATAAAACAATGGCATCTTTGTATCCACTTGGCGTGTGTGACTGGTGATGTTCTACAGGGGGGCTACCTGGAAATGCTGGTTGGTGGCCCTGGGTGCAACCACCTTCCATAAAGAGGGTCATAGTTCCCGTGGTGTTGGTGGCTTGAGGTTGTTAGCATACAACTGAATTCCTCCCCAGCTCGACCAGTTACTGGAGTGGGCAAACAGTCAGTGCTGCGCGTCCTCTGCAATTGTCACACACCCTTCAGGCCATGTATTTATAACAGAATTTATTTGTTGTTGATTACTTTCTTGAATTTCTTGGGTTGTTGATGATGACTCTTGAATTTCTTCTTTAAAGGGCCTGACTGTTTCTGTAGAGAGAGAAAGAGGAAAAAAAAAAATCAATCAGCTTCTTTCCAAACCCCAATCCAGCCCTGCCTGAGCTGGCTCCAAGTGGAGAACGGGCCCGTGGTCTCCTTCACCAGCACCGAGCTTCCCCGAGAGGCAGGTGCCCTCCTTAGACACAGTGTTATCTCCTCACAGAAGTGACCCATCCAGCCTTCGCTTCCCAGTTTGACATTGTTATAAAGCATCCAGCCCCTTCCTCAGGGGCTGCTGTAGAGAATTAAAGGTTTATCCATCTTTATGTACATAAAAATCTGCCCAAGAAGGGTTGGGGAGGAGCTGTAAGACAGGACCTGGCCAGCTCCTCTAGAGAGGCAGAAAAAGGGTCTAGAAGGACCCCGTGACTTCAAAAGGGTTTAACTAGTGTTTGTGTGTATGGGGAGGAAGATTATGGAACCCACAAAATGCTTCAGCCTCCTGCTGAAGACTGTGCAGCAGGATCCCACCAGAGATGAGATCTTTGTACCAGCAGGGACATCCCCGCTTGCCACAGGCAGGATAAACATTGATGGGTAGTAATTCACACCTCGGATGCGAGCCAGGGGCTGGCACATGGGGAAAGTCTATTCTCCCGAGCAGCTCCACACCTTCTGCCGGTTCTCAGACAGGAATAGCTCAGACAAACACCTACGGGATGGAATCCTGGTTCCACGCCACGCGCGGCAGCACAACTCCCACCTTTCCCCTTTTGTTGCCAACTGCCCCGCTGACATCTGTTCTTCCAGCGTGCTCTCCGTTCACATCGCCGTTCTGCTTGGCCTCCTCATCCTCACTGTCTGTTGCGAACTCATCGCTGCCCTTTGTGGTTTGTGGAGCTGCTGGGCTTTTTTCTGGGAAGAGTGCAGCTGGAACACAAAGGTTGAGCTCAGGATCAGTTCTCTGTGCACACAAGCTCTGCTTCACCCTCTGTTTACTCTGAGGGCATCTTAAAGGGGATTGCCAAGCTGCCTCCTGTGTCTGAGCACAGACTGTCACTACTGAAACACTTGGGAAATAAACACGCTGGTTTATCAGGAGGGTGCCTGGTGCTCTCAGTAGCCCCGTTCTGGGAACCGCTGGCTCTGTGCTGTCACCCTCTGCTCTCCCACAGCAAGGCAGAATGGCCTGACCAGCTTCTGACTCAAGGACTTGCGGAGAAATGTGGAAGGCGGAGATACCTACAGCAGCAGATCCCAGTGGATCTTGTCTCCCTTCCCTCACACCTTATGTGATCCAACTCTGGTTATTACTTAGTGATAGCTGCTACTTCTTCTTTGGTGGCGTTGAGCTCCTCCCAAAGCCAAGAACCCCCAGCTGGATGGAAGTCCCCTGCCTCCAGCACGTGAGCAGTATAAAGAAGCTGGGAGAAAATCAGCCGACAACCTCCCTTCAGCACATACATGATACCATCGTTCTTACTCACGCGGGTACAGGTCACTCATGCTGTCGTCCGTCTCCTCTCCGTCATCGCTGGACATTGGTTCCCAGAACTTCTCTTTTCTGCATGGCTGCCCGCTCCCATTCGTTTGGTCATCAGGGCGCTGCATCCGCTGCTGCTTTGGTCGCAAGCAGGCAGGGACGTACGCCACTCCTTCCTTCTGGCACTGCTCATCTAAAGCGTGAGGCACGGGGCAGCACTCAGCAACTCCACCCAGACACCTCCTTCCTTTTCATTTCCAGCTCTAGGTTCTATTAAACGCAACTCACAAGTACGTCAAGCTCCAACGCTAATCTAAGTTCACATAATCTACAGTGATACTACGGATCGTGAAGGATGGGGAAGATGTGAACACAGAGGCTGTGCTGGATGTGTGAACCACCCTCTCTGGGCAAGTTTCAGAACCACTCCTCTCAAGTGAAGATGTTCCAAGGTATTTGCTAGAGGCTGATTGCTCCCTACAACGGAGACCTTCCTTCCTAGCTGAGGAGCACGCAGAGCAACGGCGGCACCTTACTATCAATCTAAAGAAAATACGTCCCCTTCCTTTGTGCAGAGCTACTGGAAGCTCAACAGCTCAAGGAAAAAAAAAATGTCTGGTTATATCTTCAGAAAAGCTACTTACATGATTTTAGGGCCTTCTGATAGCGCTTCCCTTGGACATGACGCAGCACGTGCTCTGGAAACTTGTTGATGTGTCTGAGAGTGAGCTTGCAAAACAGCTGGTGTCTGACAGACACAGAGAGAAAGAGCCAGTGACGGACTTTAAGGATGATATTATTTCTCACTTATAAGCGCTGCGCTCAATAGAGAAATACTTTTTATAAAGACTTTCCCAGTCTCCCCAAACCCGTAAGGACTCAAGAACTTTGTAAAGCTCGACCACTTTGCATCTGAAATTGAACAAAATGTAAAACGTAACACAGAGGAGGAAGAATACATACAGATTCTTTGTGCTGGGCACTATATGAGGCTCGAACTTGCCATAGTCAAACTCTCGGGCTGTCTTTATCAGCCGCTGGTACTTCTTGCCGTTAGTGTAAGCCTGCAGCTCCGACAGCCGACACGGCATCTCGTGGCCTGTCAGCCCGCACCTCACCTGAAGAAAGACGATGGCTGCTCAGGGAGGCCCAGGGGCTTAGCCCGGGGCTGGGGAGGGCAGGAGAAACCTCCAGCTCCCACCAGCATCCTCCTCCCCGGCGCTCCTCCGACTTCCGCGGCGGGAGAAAAGCCTGCGGGCCGGGGGGTCTCTGGGGCTGAGCCCACCTGCCGGGGAGCCGCCCCTGGCCTGCTACCAAGCGGCCTCATCGCCCCTCACGGGCTCCTCAGGGGACGCGGCCTCAGCATCCCCGCACGAACCCCTCAGGGAGGCGGCCCCAGTCCCCCTCACGGCCTCCTCCGGAGGCGACCCCGGCCCTCCAGGCGCCCCTCAGCCCCGCACGGCCCGGCTCCAGCCCCACCTTGCCCAGCTCCGTGAGGCTGAGGAGCGGGTGTTGCCGCAGGAAGAGCCGCTCCTCCTCAGGCACCTCGGCCATGGCCGCGCCGCCGGCAGGGCCCGGGCCCGCCATGGAGAGGCGCGACCACTTCCGGTGCCGGCCACGCCGCGGAGCCGCCGGCACCATCGAGAGGAGCGGCTAGAGCGGGGCCTGGCGCGCCGGGGCGGCCGGGCCGGAGGCGGCGGCGGCGGGGGGAACGGAGGCGGGGTTGCCATGGCCACGGGCAGGCTGCTGCGTGCGGGACCGCGGCTGCTGCGGGAGCGCCGGGGCCGGGTGAGGACGGTGGGCAGCGGGGCTGGGACCGGGCTGAGGGGAGCGGGAAGTGGGGCCGAGTGAGGGCGGAGGAGAGCGGGGCCAGGCCGGGACCGGGCTGGGGCTGAGCGGCGGGGAGCGGGAGAGGGGCCGGGACCGGGACCAGGCTGAGGGGAGCGGGCGGAGGAGAGCGGGACCGGGCCGAGGGGAGCGGGGCTGGGCCGGGCCCGGGCTGAGCGGAGCAGACCCGGGCTGAGGGAGACGGGCCCGGCTGAGGGGAGCGGGGCCTCACTCGCCTGAGCCCCGCTCCTGTCCGAGGCCCGTCCCCCGGCCGTGCTCGGCGCTGTCCGTGCCCCCGGCCGGGCCTGTGCCGCTCCAGCGCGGAGGGGAGGGAGCGGGAAGGGCTGGTGCTCGGCTGGCGTTTATTGCAAGAGTAAATTCGGATGGTGTGTACGCTTGCCGATGGCGTGGATGGAAAGGGGAAGATCATTCGCTGTGTTGTACTCAGCTCTGCAACTAGAATTTATTTTTTTTTAATTATAACCTGACCCGTAGTGTTTCACAGGTGGTTGCTCAGGTGAGACTTAAATCAATGGGTAAACAGGATTTGATCCGATCGTTGAGGCAGCTGATATCAACTAGATAAAAATTTTACAAAGCAGAGATGCTACAAAGGATCTTTCTTATTTCATGTAGGTATCATATTGCTTGGTCAGAAGAACATTTTTTGGGTATCCCGTAACTAAAGCAGGTTCTGGTCTGCTCCAGCAGACTAAAGGTAAGAAAAGATTTTCTGTTTCAACCTTATACCAAGAGGTGACATTTCCTGCAGGAATTTGGCATCTCCTTTCCTGTACAAATCCTGTTCCTCATTCTGGTTTTCTCTAGGTGTTTGTTTGAGGTTCTGCAGACCACGAAGTTCTACAACAGCTGCAGATGCCTCAGGAGAGGACACCTTACTCAAATGGGGCCTTTTCCTAGTCCCTCTGACCGCATTCTGTCTTGGTACTTGGCAGGTACAAATAAATATTTCACTTTCTCAAGAGATGAGCACTCGAGGGCTGTCAGGTTTTTCTATCTGTGGCTGTTTAGTCTAATTCAAATCACATACAGGGTAAAGATTTGCTGTTACTTTACCTTTCTGTTTGTAACGTGTCCCTTCGTAAGTCTTTAAAGGAGATATTCTTATTTTTGTACACTTGTATTTCAGTATAAATATTCCCTCAAATTCAAGTCACTAGCCCTGATTTCTGTATCTCCAATTACCCAGTTTTAGGCCAGGTCTAAGGAGAAACTTTTGACAAAGATTTTAAGCCTTTCAGGGGCTATTATATTGCTCTGTGCTGCCGTAAGGAATTACTTCTGTGTTTGTGTACTTTCAGGTTCAGCGACGGAAGTGGAAATTGGATCTGATTGCACAACTGGCGTCAAGAATTACATCAGAGCCCATCCCTCTGACATTAGAGTAAGGAAACTGAGATAGTTTATTGTCTACCGAATACTGACAGTGTGGTGGGGATATTTTTTATTTTATATAGATATATATAGTCCCTGCACTAATGAGCTAATTCTAAACTACACGTGAAAATGAAGAAAACAATGGGAATCAGGACATGCGAGCAAATAAGTAAATTAACAGAATGACTGTATTTCTAATTTTTAGTAAAAGAATAAATGAATACTTCCCTGTGGGAGATTCTAACTGGAGGTAAAAAGGAGGAACCTTTGTTCAGTAGTGTGGTATGTAGGTCTCTGGACACTCACAATCATCTCAGTTTGATTCACTGTGATGATAACAAAATATTAAGCCAGCTGCTTATTCTGTGAGGTGTTTATCTTCTGTTTGCCAGCTGGCTCTAGAGTGAACCATCAGGGAAAAGGGGAGTCCCATGATAAAATCCCCTAATTTGATTTGCTTTTTTTTTTTTAATTGGATTTTTCGCAGCCATGATTTTCTTTTCCTGATTTTGTTTTCATATTGTTCCATGCAGCCCCATGGAACTGAAGGAACTGGAGTACAGACCTGTAAAGGTCCGAGGGCATTTCGACCACTCCAAGGAGCTCTATATCTTGCCACGGTCACTTGTGGACCCTGAGCGAGAAGCCAGAGAAGCCGGGCGGCTGACATCCCACCCGGAAAATGGAGCAAATGTCATTACTCCTTTCTACTGCACAGAACTAGGGTGAGTTAGTGAAAGTTGGGGTTCATGTGAGCATGAAAAGCTGCATTATGGTGGTTGGGTTAATATAAATCACTCCCTCTCCCCTAAAAGGCTCTCTCTCACAGGCTAAGTCACTGAGGCTTGAAGCTCTATTTAAATTCCACTGTAACGTGCCCTCAGATGACAAAAAAAGCGGCCCCAAACATACGGGTTGCTTCTTTCTTTGGTACTTAGCTCTTGGCAGCGGCAGGAATCCATTTCCTTTCCCTCATGAGCCATACTTCTTTATGTAACTCTAGGGTCACGATTTTAGTCAACCGAGGATTTGTGCCCAAAAAGAAACTGAAACCAGAGACGAGGCTGAAGGGACAGGTAAGGGGGATACGGGAACATCAGGGAGCACAGGATTACCCAGAGGCACCACTGACAAACCCACATTCAGCATAACGGGCGGCTACTTAGTAGTCATTGCACCTTTCAAAGGCAGCAAACCTTTTCTTCCCACCTTTTTGTTAAGTAAATGATGTTTTTTACAAACAAGGAGCTGTTCTTCATCTGCCTTTTTCCCTGCTGTGTTAGAGCACTGCCCCGCTGCAGGGCACCCCTGCCTGGTTTATACTCAGAACCCACAAGTGCCCTATTTTTCTACCAGGATGTGGTAGACCAGAATATGAAATGAACCTTGAAAGATTCCTTCTTTTCTCCTCTGCACTTCTCTTCAGATTGAAGATGAAATTGATCTCACTGGAGTGGTGAGGTTATCAGAAACTCGGAAACCTTTTGTGCCTGAAAATAACATTGAGAAAAACCGCTGGCACTACCGTGACCTTGAGGCTATGGCAAAGGTGACTGGCGCTGAGCCCATCTTCATCGATGCAGATTTCAGTAAGTCACAGAAGAGCCCAACCCCATGTCTAGTGGACATTGGTCTCCCTCCCTTTGCCTTCAGTTGGTTATTTCCCCATGGCACTTGGAAAGGTAGAATCATGGAATCACTTAGGTTGGAAAAGACCTTTGAGATCCTGGAGTGCATTAAGAGTGTGACCAGCAGGTCATGGAGGTTCTCCACCTTCTCTGCTCTAGTGAGGCCACCTCTGGAGTATTGTGTCCAGTGCTGGGCTTCCCAGTTCAAGAGTGACAGGGAACTACTGGAGAGAGTCCAATGAAGGTTATGGAGATGCTGATGGGACTGGAGCATCTCTGCAATGAGGAAAGGCTGAGAGCCTGGGGCTGTTAAGCTGGAGAAGACTGAGAGGGGATCTGATCAATGCTGAGCAATAGCTAAAGGGTGGGGGGCAAGAGGATGGGGCCAGACTCTTGTCAGTGGTGCCCAGTGACAGGACAAGGGGCAA
>JAVSBS010008817.1:0-11529 GCA_033124195.1 Coracias cyanogaster | reverse complement strand
AGGACACACTGTGGGGAGTCATAGAATCATTTAGGTTGGAAAAGACCTCAGGATCATCAAGTCCAAACACAGAGGGGACCCTGGGCAGCCACCAGTTCAACCAGTGCCCCGAGGCTGGACCCTCTCCCCTCTTGCTTTTGGCCACAATCATGCTCATTCTCAGCACAGGGCTGCAAGGGTTAAGCCACCCCAGTTGCCCTTGTCCTCTTGGAGCAATGAATCAGTCTCATCACTCAGTCCAAGTCCTCTGCGCCCCTGGAGCAGCAGCCAATGAAAGCCTCCCTCCCCCAGCTCCTGGGGGCAGCCAAGCCTGAAGCCCCTCTCCCTTCCCACCAGCGCCAACAATGTTATTCTGCGCCCAGGCAATTACCTCCAACTAATTAAAACTAAGGCGCGTGCCATCCCTCAATGACACTGGGGTGGAGGTGGAGGGGGGAGCAGGGAAGGTTGCTGATGCCTGACTTATCCCCTCACTTTCCAACCCTCCTTCCCTGACCCCCCCTGGGGGACTTTGTGATGTGGCTGCTCCTCAGAAAGCCCCAGAAAGCTCAGAAAAGTGGGTGAGCGGTGAGGGGGGAGCAGGGATGGGAGGAGAGACAGAAAATTGATGCTAATGATTTTGCAGAAGGTGCCTCTGTGTGTGCATGTCCTCATGCAGGCACCTCAGCTCGGGACGGTGGTCTTTGTCCCATCCTTTCCCCCTCACCCCTCCCCTGCAGCCCCTTTAAGAGCCACTCAGCTCCAGAAGCTCTTGATTGACTTTAAATGTAATTAAATCGTAAGCGCGCCGAGCGGTGTAATTCCAGGAGGTTTCATTGCCCGTCAGAGAGCGTGTGTGTGGGGGGGGTGTTAATAACACACCTTTTTATTGGTGTGTGATTGGAAGAGGTTCAGGGGACTTGTGGGGAGGGAGGTCTTTGAGGAGGAGCCTTGAGCCAGGCAGGGGGTTGGGGTCAAGGAGGATGAATCTGGACTTTTTTAGCTTCAAGGTCTTGGGAGGGATGGGGGATGTCCCATGATAAGCTGGGGGATGTCCCTGAGGCACTACCCCATGGGAGCACTTCATCTTGGGTCAGTCCTTGAGGGATGAAGGGACTGGGACCACACTGGTGATGTGCAAAGGAGCATCCAGCCCTGTGGTCCATCTACATGTTTTGGGGTATTTTCCAGACGCTTCAGGACTTCACAGAGCTTCAATGTACCAGGTCTGGTCTGGGCCAGAGGTGTTGGCTTCTCATCCTTGCTTTGCTCTGCGATGGGGCTGTGCATCTCCTCTCTTCATGAGGATGGGTTGAACCCTCATGGATAAAGGAGCTGCTTGTGTTATTTCAGTAGAGATATCTCATGATGTCCATGGGCATGCAGTCACTGTGAGGAACAGGGAGAAGCAGAAAGCCAAGCTCCAGTGTCTAGATTTGTTGTTTCAGCCCCAGCATTTCCCCTGAGCAAGGAGAACATTTGCCTTGCGGTCGGATAAGCCCAACCTCAGGATGAGGACTTCTCAGAACCAGAGAATGACAGGAGTTGGAAAGGACCTCTGGAGATCATCTTGTCCAACTCCCCTGCTCCAACAGGCCACCCAGAGCAGGTTGCCCAGGACCACATCCACGTGCATTTGGAATCTCTGGAGAAGGAGACTCCACAACCTTGCTGAACTTCTGTTGTCTTGCAGAGCAGCTTGTTATGCATCCTCGCTGTCTCTTGTCATTTGCAGGGGGACAACTCTGCTTTAGGTCCTGTGAGGAAATCCTGTTTTCCTGAACACAGACTTTCACCAAACTGATGGATATTTCCCAAGCTGATGCTGATTTTTGCCACTGGGAGCGAAAAACCACCTGGAGCACTTTTTGGATTCCACCAGAAATGTTTCTGTTTTTTCTTCTAGAGGAGAAAATGGTAAAATATGTCCCTGGGAGGGGAGGACATTCTTGCCTGAACTTGTTAAGGAGAGTTTCCCACCTAAAGCTTCTTAGATATAGCCTCCAAGTTGAAGGCATGATCCTCTCTACAGTATTACCATTGCAGAATTCTAGGGAAATTCATCACATGTTGTTGTGCATTTCTTTGTTTCTTCTCCTTCCTTCAACCAGTGGTATGATCTCTTCCTGAGCCATTGGTGGTTTAACGTTGTTTTGGGCTTCTGGCTGTTCCTAATCTCAGGACTGACAGCTCCATACTTGGTCCAGTCTAGGGCAGCTTGCTCTGGAGAACTTCTACGCTGCAAGGAAAGACCTAGCAGGGAGTGACTTGGTGTGATGCAAGAGGACCTGGGGGCACATCCCAGCTCGCTGCTGGAGAAACAAGATGCACAATCTGGACATCAGTGATAGCAAAAGGTGCCTAACAGAACTTGAGAAGGTTGACGTTGACTTCGAAGTTCATAAATGCTGATGCTTTTGGAGGTTCTGCTGTCACTGCCTGGTCTGTAGATGCCGTTTGTCACAAAGAAGATCTCAGCAGCATGATGGCCCCCTCTTATCTCTAACCTGTTGTACACAAGCCTAGATGGGTTTTACTGAGCTGTGCTTTAGACTGGATTTGGAGGTCTTACCAGTAGAGACACAGTATGACCTGCGAAGGTATTGTTGGTCTACACTGCCGTGACACAAGTGTCAGCTGGCACAAATGATCAGTGGTGAGGACAAGGTTTAAGCACTGACTATCCAGACAAACATCTGCATAAGGTCTACAAGAGGTTCTGGAAATTGTGCCTGTTACTTACAATTTATGCTTGGGTGTGGCCTTGAAAGTTCAGAGCCAAAACCTCTGGGTTCTTCTCTGTGCTCAGACTCTGCGCTTCTGCTCAAGTTTCAGAATCTTCTAGTTGTGTGACCTACGGTAAGTTAGAGCCTCCTCTCCTGCCTCGTTTTTGTCACGTTGGCCTGTGATGCCTCCCTTCTTACAGTGCCTTCAGATCCACAGGTGAAAACGTGGGATGGGGCTGTGGATCAGTATTTCCTTGGGAATGAAGGCATGGCTGAAAGGTTTGGGAGTGCAGAAGGTCTGCCTCTCAGAAGAGAGGTATCTCAAGTGGCGTTTCTTGTGGTGGGAGCTGTTTTAGGGATTACATCTCCAGAGGAAGGAAGACATCTCACAATTTGTTGCATGTGCTCTTAGAGGTAGATGCTGCCTGGAAGGGGAGTTCTGACCTCTCTGTAGAATTCAGAAGAGCCACAGGGTGATGAGACCTGGACACCACATCCTCTATCACCTGCTAGTTTGTTCTTTTCCTAAATTCCCACGTTTGGAGGTCTGTATGGACCAACGTCTGTCCTTGTGGCACCTTACATGGTGCTTTGTTCATTGCCACAGAAACATCCCCTTTCCACCACCATCTTCCCTGACTTGGAAGAAGTCCTTGGCCACCCAGGAGCCTGGGGTTGCAAGGGGCCACCAACAGCCCTTCGAATCATAGAACTGGTTTGGTTGGAAGAGACTTTTAAGATCATCAAATCCAACTAAGTGCTAACCCAGCACTTCCAGGTCACCACTAAACCATATCCCTCAGCACCACATCTCCACAGCTTTTAAATACCTCCAGGGATGGTGCCTCCATCACTTCCCTGGGCAGCCATGGAGCGGAGAGCAGGAGCTGCAGCCCTCCCAGAGAACCAGTCAACAGGGCCAGGAGAAGTGGCGCCAGGCATGGAGTGGGTCCCCATGGGTGGTTAGGCCGGGCAGAGCCCTCTGGAGCAGCTGATGGGGTGGGGAGGGGGGAGGTGGGGAGCGGATTAAAATTCTCGTTTCTTCACGCTGGGTGAGAATGATACAGTGGATTAGGCTGGGAGCTGCTCCTGGCTGCGGTGCTCTGCTGAATTAGCAACATGTTTGAATGAGATAAAAGGGGCAGCTTACCCCATCGCCCTCGTTCCACTAATCCCACTACAGCTGTGAAATGAATAGCAGCAGATCCGCTTTACTCCCTTCACTGACTATTTTCTACACTTGAGACCGATGCAGCTCCGTGCCGCTTTACCAAACCTGGCCCCGCAGGCGTAGTCCTGCTCTGGCCAGACGCTCACTCCTCTGTGAAGGCTACCTATCGTAGGCCCTCTTGGGACAAGGGGACTCTTGGCACAACATGGAGAACCAGGCAGTGGGGCTGGTTGCCCGAGGCAGAGCCCATCTACCTCATCATGGCCTTACAAGGGCCTTTGTCACCCTGGTGTCCAGCCACCGATGTGCTGGAGGAGGGAAAAGGCCACCTTGTTAGAGCAGGTCAACTCAGCAGCGTGTAAGTGGTGGGCGTTTCTCCTGCTTCTCACTGGGAGTCTGTCAGGCAACTTAACTGAGGATGCTCCTTGGTCCTGCAGCTGGGGCTGACTCTAGCTCTGCTTCCCTGATGGCACTTTACCTTGTAGTGACATGTCTTACCTGTTCATGGTCATTCCAGTCTGGAATTCGTCACATAGAGATGTGGGTCTTGTCTCCCAGTGCTGGAGGTTGTCCCACCAGCTTGTTAGTGGGCAGATCATGGTGTGTGCAGCAGCCTCAAAGGGTCAAGAATGTCCCAGTACACTTTATGTCTTTCAAGTGGGTCTCAACATGGTTCTTTCACACAAGGAAGTACGTGTTGCAGTGCAGACCTTGTGATAACTTAGGTCCTCAATGCTCCATCTCCCTTCATGGAAAAAACAGTTTCTAGAGGAAGATGAGAGCAGGAGACTGTAAATACTCATGTAAAGATGGTACGTGCGAGAGCTTGGAGCAAGGGGTTGCAACCAGTCTCTGGGTCTGTTGACCTACTCCTGATACTTAATGGGTTATCACATTGTTATCATAGTGAGACCTGGAGTCATTGTCACTCTGTGGGAGCTGAGGAGCTCATAGGTGTCCTTCTCCTCGTCACTTAAAGGCTAAGAGTCATCCCTTCTCTTTGGGGAGTCTTCACATGGTTGACTCCATCTGAGTAGGACGTTTAGGCTACTGTTACAACCAGAAGTTTACATCAGTGCCATCCCCAAAGCTGACAGAGTAAAATGTCCACTCAGATGTAGTGTTCTGCTTTAGAAAGAGTGGAGAAGTTCCCTCAGCTCCACAAACTGTATCAGCTTGTTCTCTATCAATGGGTAAGAGACTTGCAATGGAGGTGTCTCCACTGCAGACACATCATTTAGCCAGATGAATCCCAATCCTTTTATCCAGCTCTCCATTGCATGTGTATGTAAAGTAGATCTATTGTAGCATCGGGCATGTCTGATTGCCCAAGAGGTCTCCCAGATTTGGAAACAGGAAGACTGGAAAAAGTTTGGTGTGGTTTCCCCAAGATGCTGTCCATGCAGGTTCAGAAATAGTTCAGCTAGAAATAGCTTTTCAGGAGGAAGGCTCAAGAGAGCCCACAGGGAACTGAGATGGTGCAATGCATCCCATGGAGCTCCATCCTCGCTCCTGATGGGGGAATGGCTTTATTGCAGCATGATTTGTTTGTGTGGTTAAATTTGTGACCCTGGAATTATTCTAGTGGAGGTTCAGACCTCTACTGTAGTAGATGTCGACTGCTAGTTAAGAGCCTTGTTTCATAGAATCATAGGATCTAGGTTGGAAAAGATCTTTCAGATGATTGAGTCCAACCATCAACTCAGCACTACCAAGTCACCACTAACCCATGTCCCTCAGCACCACATCTCCACAGCTTTGAAACCCCTCCAGGGATGGGGACTAAGACATTTTTCAGCCAGAAAAAAAAAAACAACAAAGGACTTTGTTCACCACTTTGGAATCATAGAATTGTTTTGGTTGGAAAAGATCTTTAAGATCATCAAGTCCAACCTTTAACCCAGCACTGCCAGGGCACCACTAAACCATGTCCCTCAGCACCACATCTCCACGGCTTTGAAACCTCTCCAGGGATGGGGACTCCACCACTGCCCTGGGCAGCCTGCACCAGGCCTTCACAACCCTTTTGGGGAAGAAATTATTCTCAAAGTCCAACCTAAACCTCCACTGAGGAGGTCAGTCTGGCACTGAGTCTAAAGCGCCATCTGCAGAAGGTTCCCCTGGATTCCTTGGGCAGAAGGGTCAGCAGTGCAAGGGTGTCCTGAACCGAGATGCCAACTTGCCCAAGAGTCCCAGTCTATTCTCATCCACAGCTTGGACAATGAGATGAATGTGCACCTCCATCCCGAAAGGTGTGTCCTGTTTGTGTGTCATCACCCACAGCTCCCCTCTGCATCCTGCTGGCCCAGAGTCCCCAGTGAGGTGGCATCCTTCACATTATCAATTTCAAAGACGTCTCTATTAACAGGACAATGGAAGAATAAGCACTTTCCTTTATTCATTTACCCGCTGTCTGATAATATCATATTGATGATAATTTTCCTTTAATGGACCATTTGCAGTAATTATGATGCAGCGGGTGAGTAATTGTATCTGACGCCCGATGCCTTCTACGTAACTCTGCAAACTTAATTCTCTTGATTGTCTGAGAGGGAGGGAGAGAACCATGGAGACAGTGAGAGGACTGCCTCACAGGCCTCTGTCCCCTCCCAGATGGTCCGTGGAGCAAATTATTGCTTCTTATTCTTCTGCAACTCACAGACTTCTGAAGAACGTGCTTCAGTGCCTCTTGGTTTATGTCCCTTTCTTCCCTTTTCTACCGGTTCCAAAATCTGGCGAGTTTTGCAGACTCGCTTTCCTCATTTTCACCTTCCAGCATGAGTTTCTAAATTGTCTCTTGGGTACTTTTTCCCATTTCCCACCATCAGGCTCTCCACTTGAGCAGATGGGTGAAGGTGGCCTTTCCTGCAGGCACCTCTTTGCATTGTCTGTCTTATTTCTAGAGGAACTGTGGTCTCTGCCCTTCATGGCAGATGCCCACCAGGAATCCCAGGCAGGGGGATTGCTGCATTTAATGATGTGTGTGATAACAGCGCCTTTAAGAGAGGCTCTTTCATGCTTTGAGCCTTGCAAAGCCAAAGGAGAAATAGATTCCCCATCCCAGCTGCTCATTGTCATGACTAGAGCAGCATGGGGTGGCCTCCATCAGTTATTGCTATGCTAGATTCACTCTAGCCAGTCTTGTCTTGATGTCTTCCCTTAAAAATTGCCAAGTAGCCTTGTCAGAGCTGGGATAGGTCCATGCACAGACTCTCTGCACTGTTCCCTCCTCCGCTATGCTTTTCTGGTCTAGATGCACTCTGTGGGGAGCAAAAAGTAGACCTCCAAAGTGGCTTGCAGCCCTCTGTGACTGACAGCAAGGACCATCACTCAATGCCAGCTTTCTGTGCATGGTAGCTCTGTGTGCTTCAGGGGCTTAGGCTGAGGCCAATGGAGTGAGGTTCAACCAGGCCAAGTGTTGGATCCTGCATCTGGGTCACAACAACCCCCTGAAGTGCTCCAGGCTTGGGGAAGAGTGCCTGGAAACTGCCCAGCAGAAAAGGACCTGGGGGTGTTGATGGACAGCTGGCTGAAGATGAGCCACAATGTGCCCAGGTGACCAAGAAGGCCACCAAATCCTGGCTTGGATCAGCACCAGTGTGGCCAGCAGGAGCAGGACAGAGATTGTCCCCCTGGATTCAGCACTGTGGAGGCCACACCTTGAATCCTGGGGTCAGTTTTGGGCCCCTCACTCCAAGAAGGACATTGAGGGGCTGGAGTGTACCCGAAAAAGGGCAACAAAGCTGATGAAGGATCTAGAGCACAAGTCTTTTGAGGAGCGGCTGAGGGAGCTGGGGGTGTTGAGCTTGGAGAAAAGGAGGCTCAGGGGAGACGTTCTGGCTCTGCACAACTCCCTGACAGGAGCTTGGAGCCAGGTGGGATTGGGTTCTTCACCCAAGGAACAAGCAATAGGGCAAGAGGAAACCGTCTCAGGGTGCACCACAGGAGGTTTAGACTGGACATTAGGAACAATTTTTTCTGGCAAGGGTTGTGAAGGGCTGGCCCAGGCTGCCCAGGGCAGTGGTGGCGTCTCCACCCTGGAGGGGTTTCAAAGCCCTGGAGATGTGGTGCTGAGGGACATTGTTTGTCATAGAATCATTGAATCATTTTTGTTGAAAGAAACCTTTAAGATAATCAAGCCCAACCATTAACCCAGCACTGCCAAGTCACCACTAAGCCACGTTTAGTGATTTTGGTCCTTCTCTGCATGCAAAGAGGGATCTTAGGGAATGATAATCACAGAATCATAGAACATTTTGGGTTGGAAGAGACCTTTAAAGGTCATCTAGTCCAAGCCCCAAAGCCTCTGAAAGGCTCCATAGTCAGAGCACATATTCCTCTGCTGTGGTCCATCCCAAAAGTCCATGGGAATGCTCTGTCTGCGGCTGAAGTCAGTGCCAGAATGAGGCGCTGTGCTTGAGGGAAAAATAAGCCATAGCATGATCTGATTATCTGCACGTAGGGAGCAGCCAGCAATATATCCTTGCTCTGGAGAAGGGAACTGGGAAACAATCCATCCCAGATTTGAAGCTGTTGGCCCAAGTCTCTTTGGAATTCATGCCAGATCCAGCACCACGTGAGTACAGGAGATTGGAGAAGGACTGGAGTCAAGGATAGGCTGAAGTTGTGGGGGGATGACCATGGACGATGGTGCACGGTGATCTTGGTGGTGATGTAACCAGCCTGCCCAAATCTGTAGGTTCATCCAGTGGGAGATGGGGCTGCAGGGAGAGCAGCAGAAACCCAGAAGGGACACTTGGACAGGCAGAGGATCTGGGTGCGTTCTTAAAACAGGGCAGCTGTAAAAACATCAGGTTCATCAGTATTCTTGAAATTGGATTGGAATGGAAATGAACATTTCTTTATGTACTCCAGCAGATTGACTATTTGGAAAAAAAAAAAAAATCTTTGGCCAATTGAGATGTTTGGTTGTGAGCAGGCTGCAATATTTTGTTTCAATCAGGAGCGCTCCAAGTTGGCTGCAAGGTTTGCCTTTTTTTCAAGACGAATTTGAATAGTTGCTCCCAGCTGCAAAATGAAAACATCTCTTTTAATGCACTTCATTCTATTTTTAAATTTCTTGGAATTAGGAAGGGAACTTAAGGACCAAAAAAACCCAATGAAATTGAAATGTAGCCACAAAATCCTTCGGTATATCGTTAAAACTCCATTTTTTTTGGGTAGGAAAAGTTTTCAGTAGAAAACCTCTTCCCCAGCTCTGCTCTCTGGGAGATGAGCAAGTGATAAACTCTACAGCTACATGTAGACCAACTGAGGTCTTCGTATTTCCAGCAGAGATTTGGGGAGAAGAGCAACCCTCCTCCTCTCTTCTGATTTGTGTCTCATCCTCACTGAAGGGTTGTGTCTGAGTTCAGCATTTTCTCCTGGGCTTCATTTCTGCAAATGAGCTGTTAAGAGAAAGGAAGGTCTTACATTTTGTCATGTGCATGCCTCTGCTGTGCTGGTTCAGCCATCGTCATTTTATGCTGCCATCAGTTGCCTGATCACACAGGCCAGCGCTGAACTCAGCAACATCCCCTCACAAGTCTTCTTCCAGACACTCCTGCCACAGGTTCCTGTGGGCCCAGCTCCTCCACTGCCCACTGTGGTGCCAGCATCGCCTGCTGGACACAACAGACAGAGATGGCTCCTCAGTTGCCCTTCACATGGAATAACATCACTGAGAACTCAGCAAGGTGCAACCAGCCCCCAGCAGAAGCCACACCCAACAGGAAGCTCTTCTAACTCATCGGCTCCTGGTTAATATAGTCCTGGCCTCATCCACCACCCCAACCATGACCACCTGGGTGAGGGTGGAGCCACAGAGACACAGATGGGCCAAGTTTTGCCTCTGGAATGTGAAGCCAATAGAAAAACCAAAACATTCTGCTAGGTTGTGACTCATCCACAGGTCAACTCCAACTTGGGGCCCAAAACTCAGGCCCCAGCACTCCAGGCTCTATCTACCCATCTCCCTCCATTTCATGGAGTTTAGACCAGCTCTTAGTTTGGTCCAGCTTTCTTTACCCATGGGAAACGGTTCATGAGAAAACGAAATGTGGTGCTCTTGGGTCCATGTGGTTGAGTTTTTTCTCTGTTTCTAGGGGATGGAGTGCTGTTAGAAGGGGTTCTGGGACTTACTGTGAGGTCTCCATAGTTCAGGCAGCTCCTGGAGGTACTAAGCACAGATCAGCCTGAGAAAATGTCCCCTCCATCTGGGACAAGAATTTGCAATGTTGCATCTGCCAAGCCCGGATGCATTGAGGTGGCCAGCCTCAACTCTTCTGCTGTGATAAGCAGAGCGATCACGTGGCTCGTGGTTGGGACACTACATGGAAGCCCCGCTGGAGCCTACATGTGTCAAAAGCTTGGCTAATTTAGTAGTGCAGTTGAGAGCCACACTCTCACCTCAAGTACCTGCTTTCCTCATGCCTGAGACCACGCTGTAGCAAATCATGTTAAATGAGATGGAGTCATAGAATCATAGAATGGGTTGGGTTGGGAGGAACATGAAAGTTCAACTAGATCCAACCCACCTGCCATGGGCAGGGACACCTCCCACTAGATCAGGGTGCTCAAAGCCCCGTCCAACCTGACCTTGATCACTTCCAGGGACGGGGCATCTACAACCACTCTGAGCAACCTATTCTGGTGTCTCACCACCTTCACAGTGAAGAATTTCTTCCTAATACCTAATTAAAATCTACCCTTTTTCAGTGTAAAGCCATTAACTCTTGTCTTATCAGTACATGCCCTTGTAAAAAGTCTCTCTCCAGCTTTCTTGTAGTCCTCCTCGAGGTACTGGAAGACTGCTATAAGATCTCCCTGAAGTCTTATCTTCTTCAGGCTGAACAACACCAGATCTCTCAGCCTGTCCTTATAGGAGGGTTAGAGAGCAGCTGAGGAAGGCCACATCTAGGGAAAGACATGGACTTTCTCTTTGACAGAGCACAGGCCAGGTCTCCATTCACCTGGATGTGATGCTACACTAGGGTGTGGATCTACCTCTGGGTGCAGTCCTACCTGGATGCTGTGCTAAATGCCTGTCTCCGTGGGATGCTGTTGCAGGAAGCTCAGCCCAGGGGTGTGAGGTGGCAGCCCTGGGGCCAGGCTGTCTCAGACTATAGAGATCAACACCAGCTGGAGACCACGAGCCATCCAAACATGAAGTCAATGCAGGCCCTGTGTGCAGAGCATACACATGCACAGCTCAATGGAGAGACAGCAGCTGATGTTTGCTTTGGAGAGACCCTGGCCTCCCAGACCCATGTGCAGAATATGGCCAGTCCTTCCCAAATCAGTCCTTGTGCTATGGCAACCAGAGGAGTTTTATGAGAATTAACAGGAAACTTGTTCATTAGCCCAGGAAAGTAACAGTAATTTAGATGAGCACTGGGTGTCAACGGGCTGCACCAAGAGAAGCATGACCAGAAGGTCAAAGGAGAGGATTCTGCCCCTCTACTCCACTCTGGAGAGACCCCTCCTGCAGTGCTGGGGCCAGCTCTGGAGTCCTCAGCACAGCAGAGACATGGACCTGCTGGAGAGGGGCCAGAAGAGGCCCTGGAGATGATGGCTGGAAGCCCTCTGCTGAGAGGCCAGGCTGGGAGAGTCGGAGTTGAGAGGGTTCCAGAAAGACCTTCCTGTGGTCTTTCA
>JAVSBS010008816.1:6508-24165 GCA_033124195.1 Coracias cyanogaster | reverse complement strand
TACTGTGTGTCACAGACAGCAAAAGGGTACTATTTATAGACTATTTTGAGATCATGAATATTGATTAATAATAATGCTAAGAAGCTTTTACTTAAGTAAAATGTTCAACAATTGAGGAAGCAAGTTAGATATAAGAGGTTTCATTCAGAGCTATTAGCTGTTTGATTTAATTATTAAGAGAGTAGGAAGATGTTACTCACCACAAACCTGTTTTCAATTACAAACCTCTCACTGACCTCAATAGCAGAAAGATGAGGCTCCAAGAGATAACAGAAAATACCTGTAAGAGCTGAACATGATTCACAATGAGGCAGCCTTTTCCAGTGTTTCCAGTAGGATATAAAGAAATACGTGAAATGTTTGTTTCCCTTTGGTTGTCAGGGTGGTATCAGGATAATATTAATGAAACTGGCCACTAAGCGTCTTGATTTATAGTACATTACCCTAAAATGTAGTGGATTACTTTGAGTAACTGACAGATGTGGTCAGTTCTTTCACTTTCATTCATTTTTCTACTGAAGACCATTAGCTTTATTTTAAAACCAATGTGGGGTGAAATGAGGTTAAAGATGCCCACTGGTTGTTCTTTCCATGTTCCTTCATTCAATAAAACAATAGCAGAACTTTACACAATGGAACATCTCTGTCCAAGACAAAAAAAAACAAGTGAAAAAAACCTGGCTGGAGTTTACAGAACCACAGAGGGAATTTAACTTATTATATCATGTAGCCATTAATGTTATCTGCTTGACTCTGTTTCGTAAAATAAATGCTTTATGAAGTAATCATTCTGAGCTTTCATTTTTTAAAAAAAATCAACATTCTGCAGGTAAAGGATCTGAAACATTTGCAGTATTTGGCAACTGTTTAAGCCAACACCAAATGCAATTAAATGCACGTTGATCGGGAGAATAACTTTGCACATTTTCTACATAAGACTTAATGGTAATGTGGAGGGGAACATCAAGAAATGTAAGCTTACTTTTATAAGAAGAAATCAGACTTCTGTATTAAAATCTCCATGGTAATAACTGCATAGATTGTATAGATAGTGTAGGCAATGTAGATTGTGTTTCATGGAATGTGTTTTTTAATATCTAGTTACACTTAAAATATATTGCTGTAACCATATATTTGTTGCATGCACCCACTATCAATTTGCACATGCGGGAACAACACGCACTGGAAAACTTGCAACACTTCATCAAAATGTGGTCCTGAATGTCATTTTGCTTTGTATTTTCTGTTTGCTCATGGACTTTATATCATCTTTCTTTCCCCACATATACTAATAATTTCAAACATGGATGCTTCAGAAGAGACAAAAGAAATATGTCTGGTTAAGACACAGAGTATGCTTACAACAGCAAACAGATAACTAGAAACTCAAAAGACCTTGGCTGCTTGCATACAAAACTGTATTTAGCAAATTATAGTAATGAATTTGTACCAGGCATAATCTGGTTTGTATCAGTTTCCATTTGACAAGTTCTGTTGAGTAGAATTTTAATAAAAATATTTTTAAAACATTAGTCACAACATTTCCAAGCAAATGTCATCAACAGGCCATTTTATTGATAATTTGGTAAGGAAAATCACTCTGAGAACATTTGCTAGCAGCAGACATTCCAACATCTCCTCCAAACTCCAGCCTCCATAGGTACTAACATTGCATACACGTCTCTGTGCAACTCTTTGCCATAAGCACACAAGCAGACCCTTTACATCTTATTTTAATTCAATGATAATACTGAATATTTTCTCACTATGAACATTTACATGTAGTATCCATATGCTGAAATGCTCTTTTTTAATGAATGTCAGAACTTGTAATTTAAATGGCTCTACAAAACTGTTTATTTCACAATGCCTATAATATCCAGTCTATTAGTTTTGTAAGCAAGAGCTGGAGTTAAAGTTCTCATACAAAACCTGTTGGTTTCACCACAGAAAACCCAAGGCTTTTATGTATAACTGAGTTTTCAGTACTAAAGCATTTTAACTGGGAAACACCACCATGATTTTTACAACACAGTAATCTAAACTCAGCTATTAATGAATTTGCTCTGAATACAGGTTTTAAGACTGAAGTAATTTACTGCAAAAAATACAATGAGAAGGCTTATAATTATATACATGTTACAGTTATGTAAGAACTAGATTTCTGTTCCTTTATAAATTTCAGGGTTCTGAACATTTTATTGTTCTGCAACAGAAAGTAAGAAATTCTTTATGCTTCTCTTAAAATTTAACTGGGAAAAATTATTTAGCATTGTGCAAACTTTTTTGGTTTGATGACACATAAGCATTAAACTCTGTTTTAGCCCTTACCAAGAACTGATTTAGAGTGGAAAAAACAGAATGTTTAAAGATGTTGCTGTTATTTTTGTTTGGTTTTAATAATCACTCCCTAAGTCAAAATCTATCTGTGAATCACTGCTATTTAAAAAAAAAAAGAACATTTTTGGCTGAATGTTAGTTTACATATAGTTCCATGCTATTTTAATTTTTTTTTTCTGTTAAATGCTATCCTTTATCACTTTGACTAAATAAATTTAATACATAAGGTAACTTGCTCCGCATTGTTTATGACAGTTATTGCATATGATTTAACCAAATTCTAAGTAGACTAACATGGCTATGATGCATAATTTTGATTTTAGTCAGGTGATAATTTCATTCATAGATAACACTAAAGCTCCAGTTGAAATAAAAAGACAGCATTTATGGATTCACGGTCTTTTGAACCTGAGAGATTTTACGAGTTAGCCGTGTAACACTAATGAGAGCTGTCTTAAGGCTTAGTGTTGAGAGTTAAGCTCCTAAAATTAAGCACCTCAATAGAGCAGCTTCACTGGCTGCTATGTTAACCCATCGCTTGTTACCAGCGTTCTGTTGACAAAGCAAAGAAAGGCTGAAACTGTTTGTTGAGAGCAAGAGGCACATTTCAAAAGAAATCAGTGACTTCCAGCCTAGAATCAAGGTATGTTAAGCAGTTAATCAGGACAAACTTCATTCTGACAAGACCACTTTTAAAAAGAAAAGGAAAAGCAAACCAAACTGGAGGTGGGGAGAAGAAGCCGAGTTACTGTGCATTTAACGTACATGTGTTAGGTCTGCGGCTACAACCACCTCACAACCACCTTATTAGAAAGCATATTTTACTAGAATATCCTTTTAAATCAAAGGAACATACTAAATATGTCCCTATTTTAAATCCCATAAAATAAGATACCTGTAACAAGACTGCTTTACACATCATGCTTTCAGTTCCCCTGAGGAATAGAAAATAATCAAAGTGATGATGTACACATAAGTAAAGGCTGTTCTGTGCCAAGAATTTTAATCGACAGGCAGTTATGTCAAGACAGCAAAAGACAGCTGTGGAAGCTAAAAGAAATGAGATAATTTTTATGGAAGTATAGCATGTCCTTCTTCAGCAATCACAGTGTTATTTTGTAGGTTGACATACCAGTCATTAATGGGATTTGGGCAGGTGGGACAATGCTGAGAATTGTTTGGGAGCTTGTATAGTTTCTTTTCCATTAAGCATGAGCAACAACAGGCACATGTGAGCTTCCAAATACGTATCACTAGAAGAAATAAAATGATTAAGAACAGGAACCATTATGTTGTTAGGACTACTGGTCCCCTTTTCTGAATTGGGCACTGAGGCATAAACTTGAGAATGCCATTGCCCACCTCACTTGCAGGTAGACCCCTCTGGAAGTCTTAGGGTTGCTACGAGAAGACAGGGAAATCCAGAAAGAATTTGTCCTACAACCCAGTCTGGTCATTTGCAAAGAACAAACACACAAATGCAGGATACCCAGAGTTTGCGGAACACCACGTTCCACATGTCAGGCAAAAGGTGCATCTAGGTCCCTGGAAATCAATCGTTGCTACAATTTGAAGCACAATAAACACCATAAGTTGAAGCAGAGCAAGTAGCGTTATTATGCTGAAAATGAGCATAGGCCTTCAAGGAGATCTGCCTGGCTCCTTCCAGGGCCTTTAGAGTTCCTCCTAAAAAAATGACTCGCAGTTTTATGCAAGGATGGAGAGGCTTTGGCTCACTTTCATCATGATGAGAAGCAAGGGAACAGCCTGTCAGTCAGAGATATACTTGCATGTAGTAATAACCAGGTTGCCTCCAGCAAGTTACTGGCCATCTAGATGTCCTTTCTTTTAAGATGTCACTCTCTGTCAGGACAGCACATCAAGAGGTAAGATTGCACAGGACAAACCTATGGGTTTCAGTTTAAACACTGCCACATGATCACAAGCACACAAAATAAAATGCAATGAACTTTATAGCAAGTTCCTGGCAACTCACTAAAACAACCTAACCGAAGTGCTTTTGTCTTTAAAATAAAACCATTTGCACAGTTCTGCTTTCTGCCATATGTTTTTATTCACCTCTTCTGAAGCCAGCAAGTAGTTCTTGGGGTGGAGGGGAGCAATCTCCAAGACAGACAAACTGTGTTTGGACACCTCCTAATACCAGACATGCCGTGCTGCTCTGGGAACAGCAGGTTCATCCCAGCTGTTAGAAAGTGAGGCCTGGGAAAAGATGATCAGCGGCAGGATGGAGATTTCTCTGGCATGCATAAAAATGCTGTCCATCCTCTCACTAACTTTCTCTCCTGGGCATTTAGGAAAACTTGTTTACTACTGCAGGATATCATTGGAAATTAGCATGTACTTGCCCTATGTGCAGCCTAATTGTAGATCTGCAGGTAAAATCCACTTTCCTGAAGCAAGAGATACTTGATTGAATATCTATGGAGAACCGAGTAATTGATAAGCTTGTGCTGGTCCCCTACATTTTGTCTTCAGCACAGAGCACTATGCCTGATGCAAATGCTTAACTTGGCCCATTTACATAGATTTCACTGGTGTAGAAACAGAATACTCTTGAGGGCTACGAGGACTGGAGCATCTCTCTTATGAGGAAAGACTGAGGTGCCTGGGGCTGTTTAGCCTGGGGAAGAGAAGGCTAAAAGGTGATTTGATCAATGTTTATAAGTATCTGAAGGGTGAGTGTCAGGAAGATGGACCAAACAGTCTCTTTTCTGTGGTGCCCCGTGATAGGACGAGGGGAAACGGGCACAAACTGGAACATAGGAAGTTCCACCCCAACATGAGGAGAAAGGTGATAAGAGTGACGGAGCACTGGAACAGGTTGCCCAGGGAGGTTGCGGAGTCTCCTTCTCTGGAGACTTTCAAATCTTGCCTGGATGCATTTCTGTGTGATCTGCCCTAGATGAACCTGCTTTGGCAGGGGGTTGGGCTAGATGATCTCTAGGGGCTCTTCCAGCCCCTACCAAATCTGTTACTTATCCTGCAGTGAAAAACAGGCATTTATATTGATATATTTCATCGTAATTCTCCATCTGACCATACATCTTAGTTTGTTTTCCAGTGGTTATCAGCAACCTGCCTCCTCTGCCTTTTAAGTATGGCATGATGAAATATGAGAAGCCATGGTATCATCAGAAATTGTTTTTTAAGCCTTGACATCTGTTTACGACTATTGCTACAGTGGAAAAATGGGAATTCTCTTAAATTTCAAAGATTGTATCTGCTGCATCCAAGTATTTGACTAAAGAACACTACTTTATACCCAAGGACAACACATGACCTATTCACACAGCTCCGGTTTAACAAAGAGTAACGCTAACACTACCAAAACACAGTGACTGAATGACCTCTATCAGTGTTGCCAATTTTAAAGTTTTGTATTACTGCAGCATTGCGCAATTTAACAGCCTAGAAATCCTCTGCAAATCAAGAAAGCAAAGCTTCTTTCTCAAAGCCAAATGCAAGCAAGAAAATAAAGCCACAAGAACATTTCAGTGCATTTTTTTCCCCTCTTTCCTTACTATCCAGTGACACTAGATAACTTGTTAACTTTGTTTGTCTTTTAGCTTTATATTGAAAGAATTGAAAAACAGTTATCTCAAAATGAAGATTATGTTTTCATGGTGGCTACAGGCATAGATTTGCTTATGCAAGTTACCTCATCTCTCTGCCAAGTGGCATGTTTTTCTCCTTCTGGTTTAGTTTTGTCTACCACATGTGGGTGTGCACAACATTTTGTTGCAGCGACTCATATCTCTTTTCCTGTATCTAAAGGAATCTCAAAATCTGAGCTTACATACTTCTGAACCTCCAAATAACTCTTGGGCACAACTACTGATCCCATTGGAGAGAAGCTATTTAGATTATAAGCTGAAAAAAAGAGCAGTGGGTGTGAGGGAAATTTAGAACTTGGCTGGTATGTATCTAGGGCAAATAGCACTCATTTATAAATGTGTCTTCAATGTTTGTTAGTTCTTTGCTTAGGTCAGGATGATTTTTACAAATGTTAAGCTACTACCTTAGTTTAAACTCTTTAAAGAAAAAGACCAAAAATCAGAAACTTAACAGGATTTCAAATAGGTTATTTCTATATAATTGAAAAGATGATTCCTTAATTTACTATTAGAGGTCTTACCAAGTTTATAGACCAACATCAGAGTATCAAAACTTTAAAGATGGGCACAAATAGTCTAAAAAGGTGCTTCTTCAGACAATGCAGCAATAGTGATTAATAAATCTGGTTTTGATTTGAAAGTAATTTTGAATCTCTATGGCTCATTAAATACATAAATACATAAATCAGATCCGTTTCCTATGTGGCTTCTTGTAAAGAATAACAGTGTTTGGAAAGACTATGGAATACAGCCCATTTTCCAGACAGTGGAGGATAATTCCACTTCTGCATGCTTCACTGGGCTTTGATCAGAATCACTTAAAAAATTGGAGACAATGTGATTTATACTTTTCCCTAAGTAGACCATTCCACAGCCAATTTTATCACACTGTAAGGAGCTCGCTGTGTATCTTCAATGCATGTTTACTCTGTATTTTACTCTACCTCATTGTTTTTGTCCACATGTTGCCAGCTAAATAATTTGACCTTGGCCTGGGAAATTGCAACTAAATCAAGTTAATGGAGCTATGACAATTGATGGAAAGATCTTCTCCAGGTGTATAAACCCTAAATTTGTGACCAACTTAAGTCATGCCAAATTGAAAACATTTAGCTTTTTAGACTTCGGAAATCAATGCTTAGAGTGTTAATAACACTAGTAAAACCCCTCCCAGTCTGGCAGTATCTGTATTATAGTATGTTGTCAAGACACCCAGTACTGGCCCATCGTAGTGATTTTTGCTTTTGCAACAAGATGACTTTTCATAAACAGCCCCAAACTGCGTAAGTCTTTTAATATCCATACTGTTTGACAAATTCATATCCATTTAGGGTACACTGACATAACCTGATGGTTGTTAGTGTTGTGTTTTCCCCAGAATCATTTTCCTGTAGAGAACAATACCGTTTCAGGATAGTTTCTTGGTTCTCAGGTTTTGTTTGTTTGTTTTATAAAAGAATAACCTTGTACTGCTAATTCTTTCCCAGCTCTCCTTCCTACCATGACTTCTCTTTTTATGGCACCGTTCAATCCGAGCTTCAGATTCATAGCACTTTGGGGGCTGTTAATATACTGAGTGGCTAACTCCTTTTTCCAAGTCAGTAACAAAGATAACATATCAATCATTCACTTGCCATTCTCTAAACATATTTAACATAATTTTATTTCTCATCCTTGTCATTTACTCTTTTAGCTAGGCTTCCTTTCTGCCTATATTTTTATCTGAATAAAGTGGAATTAACTTTTTGCATACTATGTCACAAAGTAGTTTCCAATACAGTATCAAAGTTGTGCATTTCCAGCACATTGCATTCAGACGTTCCGTAAAAAAAGCATTATTTTCCAACTTGTCTCCATCCCCAACATTGCCCCAAAATTGCCCCAACATCGCCCCAACATCACAAGCTTTCACACCCATGCTTTAGCTCAATGCAGGATTGCACAAACAGTAATGGTGGAAAAAGTGAGAAATGGCTACAGCAAGGAAAGTATGAGACCATCCCTTTCAGCATGAGCACGGATCAAAGTGATCAGGTAACCAGAGGGATTACAGCCCCCCACTGAAATGAATTTGAAAAAAAGAAATCCAAAAGATTACTTTTTTCACTTGCTAGTTTTTACACTGCATATAAAAGTATTTCAGTGGTTAAAGGATTTACCATGGTGAAAAAGTAACATGAGAATTGTCACACTGGATCAGGTTAATGGCCCTTTTAGAGCACTACAACACGGCATTCATATATAAAACTGAGTCTAAACTTGGAGCCTTACTTAGGGGGGAAAAAAAAAAAAAAAAAGAAGAAAGAGTAGTAAAATCTGGGTTTTTATATGTCTTCATTCAAACTGACCACAGATCAAATGAACCTCTTAGCCAAGCTGCTTTTTCACTCCTCCACAAACCTTCTCCCTGATATTTACAATGACATAAATACCTTAGTGGCAACTCTATGAAAAACATTGCTTGTATTGATTAATATCAACTTAGCTGTAGCTTCTAAAGAGATAAAATAAATTTCAGAAGAAAAACCCTACAAAAAGCCAGAATTCATGGACCATGTACTTCACAGACAAATCATTTCATACTTCATATGCCAGAGAGATTTCTACATTTTCAAATGTAATTGGAATTCAGTAAAACAAAGTGTCACATTTGCAGGCGCGTGTCTCTAAGGCCTTCATAAATTTAAGTCCTTTGAGAAAGCCTAAAATATTTATAGAAACAAGAGATCCATATTGTACTTAGTCTAGTTAGTATTTGTCAGTATATCACACTGCAGATTATCTCACACCGCTATTATTTCACATAGATCACAACTTGGGGAAGATCTGCCTGAGAGAAATTCTTTTCTCTAAGAAACTTGATGAAAGTAGGAAACAAAGGAGGCATTTTAAGTTGTAACAGATGTCTGAAATTTCTTAGTAAAGCTGGTTCTTGGTTCATCTGTTCTGTTAAAAGGTTAGGAAACAGCAAGAAGGCCTGAAAAATGTAGAAATTAATTTTAGATAAATTTTCATTGTTGCTTTGACTTCTTTGGAGCAGCTCTCAGACCTCTGAGTTTCATTCTCTCTTAATTCCATTCTTGGAGCAATACATCACATTCTTCATTATTAATAACAACATTATTCGTACTATGTTCAAGGTGACTTAAAAAGTATTACAGAATTAATTTTTTCAATATCCATTTCAAGTTCAGTTTTGACAAATGGTAGTCACCCTTCCTTGTAAAAGTCTCTACTGAGCCAAACAGAGAAAATCTCTCTTACAGAGAGAGAGGTTTCTTATGGAAATCATGGGAGTACACACAAAATGAATATTTTCTATGTAAGAACATTTGAAAGAAATTTTCTTTCCCATGATGGACTACATCTTCTGCCCTTTTGCACTTTGGTGGTTTATCAAGGAATTTACCTTCTCACACATCACCACTCTACTTCTGGGGAACATAGAGCTGAACTGGGCAAAATCAAATACTTTTCTGTTTCTACATTAATTTTATGTCCCTATTTCAGCTGGTATACTTTAGTTCAGAGCAAAGTTAGTATCAAATTATCAATATTTTTCTGTGGAAAGCTTTTTTGTTTTCTGAGGTAAATTCTTCTGAAAATTAGTAATACCATCAGCGAAACAAACAAATAAAATATGTAAAATCCTGCTACATATATGAAAATGGCCATTTTTTTCCCCTGTTTGCAACTTGACTAAACCAGGGTGAATTTCATGAGAACAATGAAAGGCACTTCACTGCCAAATTTCAATATATGTCTCCAAACCACAGAGGATACACAGCTGTTCAAAAAACAAAATGAAGAATATGAGCACTGGCAAAACCACCTGTTCTTCACCAAACTTTTTCTTGGAAATGAATGATCTATTTCTGTTGAAACTTAAAAAAAACATAAATCTAATGTCATGAAGGAACAGTCTATGGGAAAATTAATCTTAAACTTCTAGAATGAGCTGGCTAGAAACAACCAGAAAGAGAGTGCTAAAAGCGGAAGGCATTAGGCGGTGCTCACAGTTTCTCACATGCCTCTGAGCTAAACACGCCTGCTCCCTCCAATTGCCTTCCAGCAGCAAATAGAGCTTGGGAAGTTCAGTATCTTCACATTCTCCCACAGGGAAAATGTCACTGTCCGCTTTGCAGAGAAGAGGAGATCAAGCCTGGCATTGGCCTCGGGATTCTACTTTGCTGCCTGACATAACTCCCTGAAGCATCTGTTTCAGAAAGTCATAGGAGTTACAGAAAGCCAGAAATACTCCAACTTATTGTTCAGAGAAATCAAAGTATGTTTTCTTAAGAAAAGTCTGGAGAGTATATTTTGTCGAATATTTGGAATATGCTTGCAGGCTCGAAGGGCCTTGACGTTGGAAACAATGGAATCATATTTTTTCTTGCTTTTCTTTCCTGATTTCTCCATTGTTTAGGGAAAATAGCCTTTAGAAATAAGCAGGGTTGCATTAAAGACACTAAACTTTATCATCAAGTCTTCCTCCTTACTCAGAAAACAACAGAACCTGTTGGAAGAGCTGCTTGGGTGGAAAATGGAAAGCAGTAGAGTGTTTTGATTAAAGGGAGTTTGGTTAAAAAAAAAAACCAACAAAACAAAACCAAAACCCTGAAAAAACTTAACTAACTGCAATATTTTTGCATGTGCTGATTGACATACAAGAAAAACTCTCTGGAAACTACTATTCAGAGCAAAAGTTCTGTATGTTTTAAATACCCAGTTAAGTTAAACAAAGTCAACATGAAATACACATCCCTTGCTATTACGGAAAGACTAAACACTAGACAAGCACTCACGAAAGGTCCCTGTAACATGCTGCTGAGCCTGGGGCCAGCTTCTGATGTTCTGATTACAGTAATTATTCTGTCTTTTTACTCACAAGTTGCGTAAAATCTTTTTAAAGCATTCATCAAGAGAGCAGCAGTTGCACCTCGGAGCTGCAGGCACACTGTCCCTGTGTTTGCTATGGAGACACTCAATTTACAGTTGCTGCTGAGATCCCTCATACATTTTTTTAAATGAATTATTGTGTAAAATTACATTAAAAACCATGTGCTTTGCATGCATCGAAGCCAAAAAGTAAAGGAACCCACCTTAGCCAATCATACCATTATCCTGAATAACCTTATTTAATTTTATAGTGAGAATATGCATGTGGTTGTTTACATCACTTGACCCTTTTCATCCTAAAACATCCTCAACTATTATTATAACCCTGTTTTCACTGCACAGGCCCAACATATCTTTAAGTATCTGCATAAATATAGGAAAATTCCTCAAGTTTTTGAAGGAATTTAGACATTGTTATACAACTTACTTTACTTTTTTTTTCCCCTACCAAAGGACTGAAACATGATTACCACATAAATATAGTCATAATGTTCCAGTCATGACTGGAGACCACCAAAGGAAAAAAAGATAGTACATTTACATTTTTCATAGCTCAAAATGGTTTCAGTGTAGAAGTATACTAAACTGATTATGCATCCATCGTTGGGTATTAGCTTTGTTCAAATCCCTTAAAATGTGAATATTTATCTAAACTGGATGTGTGTTTTTCATTTTGTGCCTTCAATAACAAGTGTCATATTGCAGATAAAATAGCCACTCCAGGTTACTTGACATTTATAACTAATTCTTATATACTATTTTGTCCATTACTTAACAAAACACTGAGAATTCTCTCTGAAAAGCAGAGATTGTTCATGATTTATTTTTTTAAATTCACTTATTTTGCTAGAAAACATCAGCTGGTTGAAATTAAAGCAGGAAAAGACAGTTTTAATTAATGTCTTCTTCAGGAACAAAGCTCCTAAAGTTGCTGAAGTGATCCATTTTGACATTTTCAAAACAAAAAAATCCCATTTGTATGTTTGAAATGATTTTTCAATTTGAAATTTAAGACACAAAAAATATTACACGCAATGAAAAGGAAATGTTTGTATTGCTCAAAAGCAAGACTTTTTTTCACATTGCTGGCTCACTGAAATTGTACACTTTTTTGTGCTGATTTGAAATAACAGAAATTCAAAAACTCTATCTTTACACATCTAGGTGTATACACACACATAGAGCTATATCTAAATACATATAGAGACATACGGACACATATGTGCAAATGAAAACTAAGATGGATAAATAAATAAATAAATGTGTATATATATATACGAGCACAGACTATGGCCACAAGAGTCATCTTTGAAATCTAACGGGATATTTGAGACTAAGGCTGGCAATCTCCAAAATGTACATGCTTCCTGCACCTCATCTGCAACAATAATAAACCCCCAGATCAATTGTGTTCTCTCAAAAAAAAAATATAATCTAAATCAATATAGTGCCTTTTTCTTTGAAGGATGAAAGGAAATAAAGGGATATTGAAGCTTTGAAAGGAATTCAAAAGGGACTCCCAGTATTTGTCTCAGAGTTTACATTAGAACCTCAAGACATGCTTAGGCTTCTGAAAGGAGTTTGGCTCTTAATACAGATTTCTAGAAGTGCAGCCTAAAACTTCAAGGGCCATTTCTGGTATGAGAAATAACTGATAGATACATTAAAGAGAAAATCTTAAGTGCCGATAAGTTAGCTGATAAGACAACTATAGACCATCTTTAGGAGAAAGCTGAAGAAGCTGCTGAGCAGTTGATTTAGGGTCTTTTTACCAAATGACTTTAAACCATGAAAAATCTCTTAACTTTCTAAACATAATTAAACATTTTAAAATACTCCATTTTATCCCTGTCTTTACTCAGCACTCTTTAAAGATGCAAGTGATAGTATTGGGCTCACTGCAGAGTACTCAGTTTAGCAGTAGGTTCGAATTATCCCATCTTAAATATTCTGCACAGCTGGAAGCTGTCAGCACAAGGAATGGGAACAAGGGGGATGCAAACCATCTCCTGAAAGTAAGTACAGGCATGCTGGCACTCTTCCAGGTTTATTTATTTTTAAGGTTGTGCTAAGGATGTAAGGCATCATTTGTCCTAGTTTTGTCCCGCTTGCTAACATTGGATGATCCAGTTTTCAAATATATTACCTTCAAACAAAAAATATTTCATTTATCTTTGTCCTACGATCAGTACGCTGTGAAGCCCATCTGCCCCCATATCCCCCCAAACACACTACATGAGTTTTTGGAAACAAGGAAAACTGAATAGATTGTGAATTTATAGAATGACTGGGGGCAGGAGACGTGGGAGGGAGAAGCAAATAATTGCTACAAAAACATTTCCTGAGTATCATTCCTCACCATTTTCATTTCTTTGTAGCAACTTACAGATGTGACTGGTCTAGAAATCCAACATTCTCCACCACCATCCAAAAACTTTAAGAAAGTTTGAATTCCAGTGTTAACATCAAATTCAAATTTTTAAATGTTTATATCGTCTTCCAGATTCAAACATAGTCCCAAAACTCGGAACACCTAAATGTAAAATCCAAAGAAAATTAAAATTACTGCTTCTACACTGCTTTGCAATAGAAATGTCTGCAAGTAAAAATTGGGAAAATTCTTCCACAGGCAAGAAGCCTGGCAGTATTTTGTAACAACCACATGGTGAAAGTTTTGCAAATAAAAATTGATCCAGGGATTCAAGATTGTGCAATCTGCATTTTGTCAAATGCAGCAATACACCCTTCATGGATTTTATTCTCATACAGATAAAGGCCCCTTCATGCTGCTCTCCTACAAAACCAAACATTCAAGTCAATTACACATAATCAAAAGCCAGAGTGCATCCAAGTTTGCAGGAAATTCTGACACTTGATTTGCAGCCTGCTCAATGAAAACTGTGTTCTCACAGAGGCAAAGTTTGTAAAGGGATAGCTTTCCCTAGAGCTACTTCCACAGTTATAACAACATAAATAAGTTTTTATCATATCTTCTAAACAATCAGTAAACTGCAAGCAAAGTCTAAGACCAAAAATCTGGGCTTTAATCTCATCTTAACTAATTGACCAGTGTCTATCCACCAATGTAGTTTAATTAAGTGCTCTATTATTCATCTTCTATCAACTTCTGCACTAAGACAAGCAGAACATCCAATTTACTCACAGCTGCAAGAGGCTCCAGTGGTTTCTGACCCTGGGAGACACTTACCAGATGTTTCTGCCCCCGCCAATAGGTATATCAAGATGTTCAGTATCACTGACTTCAGGGAAAATAAAATAAGGAAGCATTCCTGTAGGGCCATGCCTTGATAGAAATTAATCAAATCCAAGTGTTTCAAATAAATGTTTGGGGTTTCAGGAATAAGCATTTAGCTTTAATGGCACAGGAAAGTTTCTAACATACTCTAATACACTGGTTTTTATCTCAATGCTCCTTTCTGCTAGTGGAACAGTTAAAAGGAATTTTCTTTAACTAATAATTCGACTCTGAGAAAGTAAAAATACTATTTTAAAGTGTATTCTTGAAATAGTTTTATCTAAAGCACCTGGTAATATTTGATGCATGCCAGTGCTTGATATGGAGGCAGAAGACAACGCTGTCCCAGCTAATTACACCACTAGAGAATTTGGTGTAGAATGTTCTTCTGCCATCCAACTATGTGTTGTTCTTTTGTCCCACCATCTCTCTAATGCCTGCCTTCCTCCCCTCTTCCCTGAGCATCACAAAGCAATGAAACATATGCCTACACAACAATAAATCAGGCCATCCTTGTTCAACTACTTATATTTTTTTCCACTGAAAATATTGAAATATAGGACTGTTGTTCTATGGTTCTTTTACCGAATGAAAGGTAACAACAGCCTCCATTAACTAGAGCAACTAATGTAAAGATTGGGTATAAAGAATTCTGCTTAAAATTAACATGCAAACCAGCACAGGCCAGAACAGGATGTTTTAGAATACAATTTTGTCTGTTCTTCACTTTAATAGTAAACCTTAATATACTTATTAAAGATTGGCAAGAACACACAGATAAATTTTTTAAAAATACAGTTCTGGCTTACACGAGACTTGTGTAGTGGGGAAAAAAAAAAGTAGATAAAGAGAAAAAAAATCTCAGTTCTATTTCAGAGTGCAATCTCTGTGTAGAAAACAGGAGAAAAGCCACAACAGTACAAGAGGAGAAAAAATTTAAATGTTATTGCAAAAGCCTACCTGATTACATTCAGAAAATATAATTACACTTTTTTGTAGTGAAAGATAGATAATATTTTCAAAATTGTACACAGCTGCACACAATTGTATTAATTTATAGATTTTTTTTCCTTTAAGCTACGAAGTTGAAGCTATATTTCAGCAAATTCAGAGGTGTACATCTGTTGGATAGTATCTGCTTTTTTCAAAATTCTCAGCATAAAAGTAAAACCACAGCTGAAGAGGATGGAAGGTCTTTTCACATTTGCAAGAATGTTGCTGTAGCGATCACGCTACAAGAGGTATCTAAGGTTGTAGCAAAAACTATTTTACTGCCTCTGATATAGTGGGAAAAATGGAAAAGCTTTTGATATCAGTCCACTCTTCCTACCCATGAGGCCCAAGAGTTTGTCTTTCTGTCATGTGATGACAGGCTTATGTGCTTAAAAGTGTTACTGGTTTTCTCTAGTGTAACAGTAAAATAAAATATGCCGTGTCTACCCACAAACCCCATCTTTACATTTTTCCCATTTTCCTTGCTCCTATAGAACAAACATTCCTGAGAACACTTCAAATAATAATATGAACTTATTTCACCTTCATAGAGATATTTTGCCTTTCAACTCTTTCTCTGAATGTGCCCGGGACACATTGTTTAATTAATTTCACCAAAGGCTCTGTGATTCATAAACATGAAATTGTTTTCATACTAATGTTTCCTTGTTCACTGTTGTTCTCTTCCTGCTTCCTTTATGTCTGTCCCCAGCTAGTCTCATTTGGTATTCCCAAAGCAGAATAGATTTGTTTTTCTAAAGCCATGGGCAGAGCTAATGGTACACACATTCCCATGAAGTGGGTGTTGCAGAAATTGAATAAATGGCACCTGATTTCCACTGACCAAAGATAGGACCATTAAGGTGACAAGAGAAAAAAAAACCACAGACCTCTAAAAACAAAGCTCTTTAGATACCTTTAGAGCAGTGGGAACCAGACAAGAATGTGATATTATATCTCTCAACCAAGGGAAACTGAGCCGCAAATAGTTCCAGTCAGGAAAGTGTACTCAACTTTGAACTTTGCTTTTCAAAGGTGAGAGCTTTTCAAATGAGATTGTGTGAATGGGTGTGAATTCATGGGAAATAGCTTCTGCAGTAGAGAACCAGATTAAATTTAAAATCGCTCTGCCTGTGTCCAGAGTGTAAGTGCTTATCTGAAAAAACCTGAAGTCTTCTGATGCAGAAATCTTCTCCTTACCTATCCTAAAATCTTAATACTGCTTTCTCTGTGATACATAAAGTTACGTAAAACCTCTCATTGCAAAGCAATAGTTATGAAAACTCTAAGAGTCAAGTGAGAACATATACAGTGCATCTTCTGATTAATTTACTAACATGGATATGTGAGAATGCCAGATGTTTTAGTTTTTTAAGAACTCCTGATGGCTTACACTCTTAAGCTCCTCAGTACTTTTCAGTGAACATCTGAGCCAGCTGAAGTTTGCATGTCCAGAATGTAGAAGAAAGCATTATTAAGTAGGAAAGATAAGTCTGTAAATTAAGTATCAGGAAATTAAGGAGTCCATCAAAAAGCAGTAACTACTCACATGTAGACATCACCTGCAGTAAAATAGCCAAAATAGAAGTACACTCAAATTGGAAATAAAAAAGGGTATCTTCGTACCGGCTAACATTTTTGTTTCCTGTGTATCTAGAATAGTACTACTGTCTTCAGTGACCACTAGTCACATTCAGCAAAGAACACAAGTTTCTACAACAGAACTAACTCAGATCTGATGCTCAGATCTTCAAAATGAAATCCAAAGTACTTTTTAGTAAGATTTTCTTACTCCAGAGGGTGCTTAAACTTACCACTCTCCTCCCCATTTGACCTGAAAGTTTCCTAGGTGCTTGCTTTGTACATGCTTAGAATTGCCCCAGTCTAAATAGCTCACTGACTATTTCTCACATCCCTCCCAAGATAGGATCTAGAAATTTGGCAAAGGAATGTGTAGGTCCCCTAAGGCATCCAAAACATTAATCATTACTGAATAACACCAAGAGCACACTGACAAGGTGAGGTTCCTCAGAAAATGCAGACTCTCTCACCATCTTTTAAAAGGATGGGTGGGAATCTCCACATTTCACGCAACAGCTTAATTCTTGCAGGACTCAGCAAGTGAGAGGGCTGGATCCAATTGCTTCCTAAGCCTACAGACATTCAAAAGTCTGCCTCACTTTCCAGGAGAGTGCCCTAACCACGAGCCTTTTATGCACACTCCAATACAATTGATGTTAAGCCATTCTAGAGAAAGGAATCCATCATCAAATGGGCCAGTGAAAGCTAGGGACAACATGATGTTCCACCATCCTGGTTCATGTGGGAGTCACAGGGATTTATGCATTCACATCAAACAGACAGAATTCAAACTTCCAAGGAGACAGTTCTAAGTATTAAGGCATTCAAAACCCTTCCTTCTCCTCCAACTCTGCTTCAAAAGAAACAAGAATGAGTGCTGCTTTCCTCTGGCAGAAAGGCTTATTGAAGACGACATCTGCTGAGGCCTGCGATGTCTGTTCTGCAAGTTG
>JAVSBS010008815.1:18067-28881 GCA_033124195.1 Coracias cyanogaster | reverse complement strand
AGAGTAACTGCAGAGCGGATCTGGAAAAAAGCTGGGACAAATTCAAATGTCCTCACAAGGGCTTGTGGTTGCCACCAGCCGCGCTGCAGACATGGCTGTGGGCATGGTCCTGCTCCTGCTGCTCCCTGACTGGAGCCGTGGCTGCTCGCCCAGCTCTTGTGGACTTAGGGATCTCAGGAGGCTTGTCTGGACAAGCACATACTCATCCGAGGGTTTTGCCTCTGATGGTTGGGACCCAGCAGAGGATGAGGAGTCCAGAATGGGCAGGGAGGAGATGAAAAGGGAGAGCAAAGAAATAATCTGGAGCTGACAAAACACTTCCAGCTCCCTCCTACGTGCACACAGCTTGTGCACCAAATGTCAGGGAGATTTTCCTGTGGAAAACTGATGTCCTGGTACTCGCAGCACGGGGTTTCAGGTACTGCAGAGCCCCTCTGCCCTCGCAGCCCTTCCCGTGCACGCTCCGCTCCACAACCCAGGTAAAGGTCTTCAAGCACAGGGAGTGTTTATAACAGATGTAAAATGGCCTTCTGTCGTTTCATCCAAGGCGATTACCGCGAGCAGGAACGGCAGCAGACGTGAACACAACGGCTGGGCAGAGGAGTTAGGGGACTATTTTGTACAGGCACGGGGAAACAATGACAGCAATCCCCATCTCATTTTTAAACACGAGCCGAAGCAGTGTGGTACCCCCAGGAAAGTCGCTCTGGGCTTCAGCTGCCACTCCTGCCTAATTCATTGCCGTAGGTTTGGTTTTGTATTTTCAGAATGACAAATTAGTAAGTGGCCATTCTTATATTAAAAATGGAATTTTGTTAAGAGTGCGCACAATATGATTTGTGCCATCCTTTTCTCACACACATAAGTATAAATAGCCTCACGTAAGGCTTTATTCAGCAAATATTTGAGAATTCCAGTAACTCATCAGTTGATTATTCAGATGCTTCAGCATCTCACTGAAAGGGCTTTAATGACAAGATGATTACTCTTGTCTAGTTTATCGGACTGATAAACGTGAAGTGTTCAATATGCTCCAAAACCATCCAGAATGCTTTTAGGGAGCGCTCTGAACGGTGTGTGATCCTTGGCGGGAACTCGTTCTGCGCGACTTGCGCCGGGTCCCGAGGAGCGGGGAGTTACAAAGCAGAGCTCGTAGATTCCTTTCTCGCTCCTGCAAACGGCTCGTCTCCGCGTCCGCAGCACGCCTGAGAACCAGCCTGGCTGCGGGCTCGGCAGTTCCCACCCCGCTCCCACCAGATGCGGTTGCAGACACCGAAAGCACCGCAGCCTGACTCCAAAGGAGGCTGTTTAATTAAAACTACCTGCCTGTGGGACGTTCTCTGTTCTCCCACTAAAACAGCTCCGTTCTTGGCACTGTCTCGCTGCCTGCCAGGCTAATTGCTATGCTGTGGAACGGATTTTCGAGGGTGCTTGGCTCGGTGGACGCAGACCTGCCTTGGAGGCCAGATCTCTGGAGCGAGGCACAGAAAGCAAAGGCCAGGCTTACGTGTACTGGATGTTTGCTTGCTGGAGGTAGGGCAGCAGACTTCGGGACGCGTTCTGTGGGACTCGCACGTCGGTGACCGTCCCTTCGATGATGTGGAAGGGGCTGCTGGGCTGCCACAAGTCCACCTGTAGTGCAGGAACCAACCTGTAATTCATATGCATTCAGTGTAGGTGGGGAAATCCAGGAGACGGCACGCTTGAAGCTACAGAGGCAAACATGCAAGGCACGCTGGAGACAGTAAACCCGTCCTGCCTGGTCCAGCTCCACACCTACGCTAACAGAGCAGATTTTGAGGAGTGATTATGTCCAGCTTACCCCAAGTCTGGTGGGAGATCTGCCAAGGGGAAGAGAGAACGTTCTCAGGAATGTGCCTACCCAAACAGCTTGAAACAAAAGCTACCTCCAGCTCCACGCACCACCTCTGACTACGTGTTCCCTGCATGTTAGCTCTTATGGAGTTCATGAGTCTTCTTTATTTTACAAGGAATTTTCTATGGTCACTCAGGCAGGAAAAGGAAAGAACGCTGAAGAGTGGCAGAAGGCGTAGCACAGACAGTGCCATCTGCAAAGCCTGCCCAAGTTTTATTCTTGATCATACCTATCAGAGGTCAGCGGCAGAAGGTCACCAACACTATGAAGGAAGCTGTGATCCACCCAATAATTGTATATGGATTAAGGATTAAGATAATCAAGTGACTACAGTCTTGTAAAAACTAACAGCTACTAATGATACCACAATTACTAATGTGCTGTCTATACTGGAGCACACCTAAGGGATGCTTCTTGTCCATTTTTACTTTCTTTTATTGCCAGATCTGAAATACGCCTGGAAATTTTACCCCAGAAGATGAATTCTCAAGAAAGGAATCAAGTTTTCTACAGGGATTTGAAACTCGGTGTTGCGCACCCCGTAGCAAGCAGGCGCTGTACCGTGCAGCCACAGCAACCAGCCGCACACGCTCTTCAGCGGAGCTGGGACAGCGTGTGAGGACAGTGGCAAGGACACAAGCTGACAAACCTCTTCCCAGAGCTGCTGGAGAGTCACAGGAGACTGTGGCAAGGGGTCCCAGCAACAACCTCTGTGTCAGTGGGACAAATACGCCTGTCAGGATTCACAGGCCTTCATCTAAGGCTGTGAGCTGAACACCAAGACGGGAACTGACAGGGCCTACCATCAACCCACGTTTCTTAAAGAGAATTAATATTTGATAAATATCTTCTGAGGTTCACTGCAATGATCTGCGCTAGGCTGCACTGAGGACAGTCAGTCTGGCTCATGAGTGTTCCCTGCCCTTGCTTGCCTCCCAGGTTTCTGAGAAGGTTTTTATAATCAGTATTTTAAAAGCCCCTGACTTCTTCTATGTCCTACAAGCTCTTTTGGAAACATCTAAAGCATTTCCCCTACGAGCTTCATTTGAGAAGAGAGCACCATCCAGCCACAGGGGCTTAGTTTCCACTACTTCTCAAGCAGCCCTGAGTAAGAATGTTTTGATTACCAAGAAGGCATCTGATGCTGAGCCTGGTGCTACCTCTTCAAGCACCTTAGTCCAGTTAATCTAATTAAACGCCTGCTCCCTTGGAAGGAGAAGAACTGAACCGCAGGGGCAGCCTTTCCTACTCCTGCCAAGGCCACTGTTTCACGCTGCCACAATATGGTCTAGGGACCCGTGCGATGGTGGTGGGTGGGCACAGCATCTTCTGGAGTCTACCACCAGGACTGGCAAAGTTCACGAGGCTTGTGAAGCTGACAGCAGCTACGACAGATGGTCAGCAGAAACCGAATTAATGAATTAAATACTGCTAAATGCTGCTTATGAGTGAAGGTCCTCTCCCTGCGCTAACACCTTCTGTTTGTTAGCTTAGCTATCTTGCGTGTTTCATTAATTATGGGCATCCAGTGAAACCCCCTCCTTCATCAACATGGTTCATTTCACACATGGTTCACTAGAAATGTGTATGTTTGAGTGGGAATGTTTGACTTTTAAGATTTGTCTCTAAAAACACACATCAAAGAGGGTAAATTTGTTGCTCTTGGAGTAGCGGTGTATCAATCAGCTCAGCTTGAGCCATCTTCATGAAAATAACAACAAATCACTATGTACAAGATAGGAGCAACTGAGGTGAAGTGTCTCCAGGCCAGCTGCAGTATTTAAGCACACGGGTGAAACCAGAAGTTACGAAAACAAACCAAAAATCTGTCTTGAGATACACCTGAAATTTGTCTTTGTTCTTGATAGGATTAATTTTGGCAAATTTCTCCATCACCATGGAGGGGATAAACCAACCAATATTCACGCTATTGGTTACAACATCACCAAGCTCCTTAAATTTGGAGGTTTTCTAACTGTCCCTCACATTACCCACTGCAAGGGAATGTCAAAAGCAGAAGCAATGTTCTGTTAACTGATGGAACCTGTGGCATATTGCACCACTGGCCTCTTTGGGCAAGACTGCGGATTTTTGGGCATTGTCCTGGAAGAGAGACCAAGAAAATCCCATTTTTGGAGTACAAATCACTCCATTCCGCTCAGCTCCCTCTTTGGGTAATTTGGTTTAATTTGACTCCCGCCTCTCATCCTTGGCAATGCAGAAAAAGCACTCGGTGTTACCGGCGCTGTCCAGAGACATTAATTGCTGTCCTGTCCTCGTCACTCCCTGCTCTGGGGTGTCGCTACCCCGCACGTTACACATTGGCTGTTCTCTGGGATTACAGATGGTGTAACAGTCAGTGCCTGAAGACTCTGACTTGCTGTGTGGTGGTGGGATTTTCTAGTGGGGGGCAAGATTCTCCAGATGCAGAAACCCTACAGAACCCCCCTGTCCTGGCGTGGCTGGGCTGGAGCCCTGGCGCAGCCCTGCTCTGCAGGCCAGGGGCAGTTTGGAGTCACGCAGCTGGAGCGAGTTGGCTCCAGGTGCATCCAACACCATCAGCATCACGCCCAGTATAAAGGGAGGAGTTTGAGGCCAGGAGCTCTTCCTGCTCCTCTTCTTCCTGCCCGCCTCTGGAGGGTCTCACTCATGGTTCTGCTCCTAAGGAGGTTTTCCTGTTTATTGCTGGTCGCTGGGGTGAGTGCAACTTTGGACACTTTATACTGTCATTGGCATTGGTTTGGCTGTTTCGTTCAATCCGAATCCATTTCAACCCGTGGGTCTCCTCTCCTTTTCCCATCTGCCTTCTCTGCTGGGGTGGGGTCATCGCATGATAGAGCAACTGCTGGAGTTCAGCCCTCACTGTGCAGACAGCCCTGAACATGCAGCCAAATATTTGCACCTCAAAAGTCACTTGGTATCTTGAGGCTAGATGAGAAGAGAGATGCTTCAGGGGATGTCTGCAAACATAAATATTCTCATCTTCTCTGCAGAACTGTTTCCTTTGCGCATCTTTCCCTATCTGTCAGGCTGCTTTTAGAGGGTCTTGGGATGTTTTAAGTCTCTGGACAATAAGCAGAGCACAGGCAAGATTTTTTTAGCAGGCTTAAACTTGGGACCTGGAGCCCAATTTCTCAGCATGTGCTGCTGCACCCGGTGTGACTCTGGGTACCTGTGCCAGGGACAGTGGTGAGCTGATGCCCAGCGAATGCTTTCCCAGAATCTCTGTGGAGACATGAGCATCCTCACTTGCTTTCTATGAGAAGAAATGGTACCTAAAAGCGTACAGAGAGGTCCCTTTTCCCAGAGGATTTAAGTACGTTATTGCTTCATTTAATGCAGAAGGTGTAAGAGATTATTAATTGGGACTACATAGTAAGTATTCTTTAACTGCATGTTCTCTTTTCAACCCCACTTGACCCATGAAAGTCCCAGAGAGCTCAAGATGTATCAGCTCTTACCTGGACACCTTCCCAGCTACCCCAACCCTGAACTTGTTAGTCATGTCTCTAGCTTTTGGTCACTATGGTGATGGAAAGTCAGCACAAGGCAAAGGGACAAGTATTTTTAAAAGATTTGGGTGCTGAGCTAAGAGAATTCGGAGTATCTTCCAAAACTAAAAAGGATGACACTAAATCTCCAAGAATACAAGCGTTTTGTTGGTATAGCCCTGCACATCACAAATGGTGTAGACACAGCTCTGTTGCTCGGCCAAGACACAAACTGGAGCAGGGAGGTGTTTTCTTCACTGGTTCCAGGTTTCCCTCCAGCGCGTTCTGTGCCTGTGGAATGGGAGCCTCAGAAGAACGGGGTCCCCGTGCTTCTCCCCGGGAATGCACTCACGGCTGTGTAAACCTCCCTGTCTTTTTCATTCAAGTTACTGACAGAAATCCCCAGTTGCTTTAGACCACAGGGCTTAGTCTGGCTCATGCTTGGAAATTCAAGCTATCTTCCTGGGCAGCAGGCTCCAGCTGTTCCTCGCTACCCTTCTGCAAGCAGGTGTTTATTCTCTTCTTCCATCAGCCTGACAGGAAGCTCCTCAGTGCCCTCATCAGGTCTGCAGTTGTCTGTCATTCAAGAGATGATTGATGCTTGTCATTGACAATAACTAGAATAACTCTGCCTTGATTTATGTTTAGTATCCGGACAGAATTGCTTGTGATTTATCGGTTACACCCCGTGAAGACAGTGATGTTGTTACGCTTTGTCACCAAGCAGTTCCACTTTCATGCTCTGAGTTGCGCACAGTGATACAAAGCTGGCCTTGTCCTTAACATGGCTACGAAGAGATTTCCTAGAGAAATGCTGTCAGCTGTGGAGCTGGGAATACAGGTATTGTTAGGATGCCGTCAGCTGCGACGGCATTTCTGGGCCTCTGTGGAAGGTGCCATCAGTACTGCAAGCGGTGATGCTCGTGGGCTCTACCATGGCCTCTCAGGATGTGTGGGCTTTCTGTTTACAGCCAGATGCTTGTCTCTAGGCGCAGAAACACCCCAAGCACTCCTGGAACTCATTAGATATGTTTTCAGCTAGAAATCTGAGAGGAGAAGGTAGAGGATAGAAGGAGAAACTGCTCTAGTCTCACTGGTGTTGCCAGAGGTCTGACTGTCAGAGGCTCCCTCACATAGCACATGAGAAAGTCATGTACACGTGCACGCGAGGGGTGTTTGTGTACCTATCTACAGTGTGCAGCAGGATTTTAGGCTTCTGCTGGTCCATCTGCAAAGAAAGAATGCAGGCAGGATGCCTCCTGTGACTGACGCTGCTGGATCATTATAGCTGTGCTGGGGCTCACCGGGAAGAGCAGAACGGCTCCACCCTTGCAAACATTTCAGGCTCAGACTGATTGCATCCTCACTTGCTCCTGCCAATTAAGGACCTTAACTGACAGTCCTGACTGCAGATCCCCTTCAGCTGCCCTTTGTGTGCAGCGGCAATTAAGTGTGGGTTTCCCTGGGCTTTCCAGAAGGACTTGCGCGGTAGCCCTAGATACGGGTGCAAAGCAGTTGAGGTTCTGACTGAGCACACTAGACATTTAATTGGCTCTAACCTTTCAGTATTTATTTGCTTTTTGGTGAGGCTGGTAGGAATAATTGTGCCAATAAATCAGGATTGATTCATGGGACTGCAGGAGCAGTAACGCTGGCGGGAACAGAATGCCAACAATGCACAACTTGAAGCCTGGAGTTTCGCAGGTCTTTGTGGCACTGTAACGCAGTAATGGTCTCGCCACTCTGCTTACACTGGTGTAATTTTACACAGGGATCTATGCTGCAGAAAATAGCTCATAGGCTATTCCTCAAGAGAGTTGCTGAGGGAAAAACATACAAGTTACAGGGTAATTGAATATCCATTCTTATGAGCACAGATGCCACTGGGCTAAGTATATTTGAAAGATGTGAAACAGTCTTTAACAGGCTCATTAAAGCCCAACCCCTATTTTGTTTCTTATTAAACGATTTATGGCTTGGTTCATCTTGTAGTTGTTGTCGCACTGTGTGAGAAAGGCACTAGTAAGCCCTGGGTCAGATCCTGCTCCCCTGGGACTGAGCTGATGGCTTCGGAGCTTGGACCCAGGCTTCAGGAAGCAGGTTCTTCCCATCTCAGAGTCCAGGCCCTGACTTGTGGCAATGATACGCTCACTACCTGGGCTCTGCTGTTCTAGCCTGTCTCTTCCTACTAAAGCCTTCCTGGAATGACATTTTCCCTCTGAGCCTGGCAGGTGGTTTACAGACATTCAGGCACACTGATGGATAACTTCTGTCACCTGATGCTCCCTGTCTATCTGAAATATTCTGCACATCCCTGACTGGAACCCTAATGATGAGCGAGGGCAAGATCTGGCCTGATGGCGAAGGCATCTGGCTGTACAGGTACTTGCTGCATGCGCAATGCATGCAGCCCTCCGTGCTGAGCTGATCCTTCCCTCCTGCCAAGCAGGAATAGCTCCGCTTGGGCTGGCAAGGCTTTTTACTGTGTTTTCAGGGGGGCTTTTGTTCTCAGAAGCCTTTTTCAGCATCTGCCTATGGAGCTGTAAACCATCAGATTTATAGCCCAGTGAGCCTTCTCCTCTCTGAGATGTTTTGGATTCCCTCAACTGCAACGACAGGATCAATTCAGGGATTACAATGGATGAGCAGCTGCTGGAGGGGTGGGAAAACAAACAAAAGGAATGGAGTTGTGGCTTCAAGGCCTGCTGGGCTGGCTCCTCCCGAAGCAACAGAAGGGCCTGGCTGTGCCCAGGAATTCCTCTTGTAAAAGCTACTGGAGAATGAGTGGTCGAACGCTGTCATGCCAGGAATGTTCACAGAGCAGTAGCTTCTTTGCTACCGGTACCAACAGCCCCAGAGCCAGGCAGGGGTATGTGATAAGAAGTGCTTGTGGGCCACTGATAGGGTGGAAGTTATTAGCCAAGGCTCAAATGAAGTAGTGCTTCAAAAAATAATGCTTGCAAAGGGAAATTCCAGAGCAGGTAAACAATCTGCTGGGTCTGTGGATCTGAGCAAATCCTGGTTTCTTTGAAAAGCACTTGGGAATGCAATATTTGTTTCTGTCAGTCGGGTCCAACAGAATTAAAAGCAGGAAAGGGCTCCTAAATCAGCAGCAGACTCCTCAAGTTGTCTCCTGAACAAGAAAGAGCAGAAGACAAGAGCCTGTCACTGGAGAGGGGTATGAGGCAGAGGGAGGATGGATGGAGCAGAGCCCTGGGGGACAGAGCCGGCAGCTCTGCAATACTCGGGTCGCTGGTACTAGCATCCTTAGTATTTATTTTTTGTCAATTACTGGAATAATGTGCAAATGATTAGTGTGAAACAGTGAACCTGCAAAAAGAGATTTCTGGTCTGAAACACTGGGTCAGGAGCAAGGGTTGAGGTTGGACATGAGGAACAATTTCTTCCCCAGAAGGGCTGTGCAGGGCTGTGTCAGGCTGGGCAGGGCAGTGGTGGAGTCCCCATCCCTGGAGGGGTTTCCAAGCTGTGGAGATGTGGTGCTGAGGGACATGGGTTAGTGGTGCCCTGGCTGTGCTGGGGAAATGGTTGGACTTGATGGTCTTAAAGGTCTTGTCCAAGCAAAATGATTCTTTGATTCTAACTTTACAGAACTCACAGCAGACAAATTTCAATCTGCAGGGCTGGCTACTTTTACCGGCTGTGCAGGTCTACGTACTATGTCCACCACATCAGGGGGAAAAAAAGCAGTATTTTGTCACCTACAAGTTAATAGAAGCAGCCAGTGAAGGAATCAATTTATAATAATGATTAATAACAAAGCACTGTGGGCAATGGAGCTACAGACCAAAACTAATTTGTGGAAATTACTCAGCAAGTGATGATGACTAATGTGATTTGCCTTTGAGCAATTCATGAACCAAAAGTTAAATGTGTGGAATGAAACATTCATAATCCATTATTCACTCGGAACAGCAATGGCATCTGCTCTGTAGCAGAGCCTGCACCCTCCAGGCTCAGGGGTTTGCTACGCTAAGCACTATATGGACTTTTTTTTCCTTAAAAAAGGGCAAATATCCTTCCAAAGGAGCTCCAGATCCTAAGTTTAAAAAGTCTGAAGGTTCTACACCTTCTGTAGAGTGTGAGTTAAGCTCACACTCAGCTCAGGTGCTGGTACAAGAGCAGCTCTGAGATCAAGAGGTTTCCATGTGGACTGAAGCCCCTGAGTCGTCCTCCAGCTTCTTCTGTGAGTTCTGTCCCTTATGCATTCACTGCTGCCCCAGGGATTTACTAAGATATCCAAAGATACTTCACATACATCAAGACATAGAGCCAATAATTCCAAGATGATCCTTCAAGGACATCTCAGGGGACACTGACAGGGAGACTTAAGTGGCCCATCTCTAAATGTGTGGTTCCTCTGAGGGGCTGAAGATGATTTGCAGCAGCTCCTGACCTTTGCTGGTATTGCAGATACCTGGCACTTTTAAGTGTTGTTGTGGATCCACTCCACGAGTGATAAACTTGAGATTTATTATTTTGGGGGAGCAGAAAGATAGTAAGTTAAACATGTCTATTACTGGTTAGACCCCAGGCGTCTCTTTCTGTCTGACCCCATGTAGACGGGCAGTGAAGCAGCTGCAGATGAAGAGCCCCGAGAGCTGCAATGCAGCCAAACCCAGCCTGTTTTCATGAAACTGGGTGTCAATACTCTGAATCTCCCCTTCAACCTCCTCAGCTTGCTACCTCATCAATCAATCACTTCCTAATTAACTAGTCAGGTTCCGATGCAGTTGGCCAAAATTCTATTGTCCTGCTCTCGGAGTTAGAGCATGCAATTATTTATTTGAGTTTCTACTGCTCCCACTTTGATGGTATTGGGCAAAGGAATCTTTCTGGGAGCCGAAGGGAGCTCTGTAATGAGAAGCAGTTGCAGGGAGGTGAGGAACCCTTTTGCTCTGCAATATAGGGAAAAAACATGTGTGCTCCCTCTTTATGTTCCAGCATCCAGGGGGAAGGAATTAATGCAAAAACCAGCTTCCACTTGTATTTCTTGAGTTTATGGTTAGAGTTTTCCCCTAATTGGGAGCAACACAATTATCCTTTTGGGGTAGTACAGTACAAGTCACGGCTGTAATGCAGAGCATGGCCACACTGCCTCTGAACGTTGAAATGCCTTGTGCAACACGGGCACAGGATGGATGTCCTGAGGACAGGATTTCCAAAGGACAGCATCTTGAGTGGGGAACTAAACACAGCCTTGAGAAATGCAGAGGTGCGTTTGTCAATGGTACCACCGATAGATATTCTGCTGTGACCCAAAACTATCTCTCAGGACTGCCAAAGGTACCAACCTTTGTCCATACAGCTCTTCTCAGCTGGGAAGGAACCTTCAAAGCTCATCTGGTCCAACCCCCTGCAGGGAGCAGGGACATCTGCAATGAGAGCAGGTTGCTCAGAGCCCTGGCCAACCTCACCTGCAATGGTGC
>JAVSBS010008815.1:0-11215 GCA_033124195.1 Coracias cyanogaster | reverse complement strand
CATCTATTCGTTCTTTAAACACCTCCAGGGATGGTGACTCCACCACAGCGAAAACACGGGAAGAAGCAGAAGCCCTCATATTTATGCTCCCTTTGATCCTAATGTTATAAGTGAAACATCGTTGATAGTTTTCAAATCAGTTTAATAGCATACTTAGTAAGACTGCACTACAATACATCAGATTAAGGATTCACAATTCATTGTGTGACCCATCACTGGCCTGAGGTTCCATTTACGTGCATCTTGATGTACATGAATGGGACCATTCCCAATCTGTTTCAGGTGACAGGTCCAGTTTGAGCCTAGATGCCTTTTCCTAACAATTCTTCCAGCTGACTTCCTCCAGTAACAGATGTCTGATCATGGAGCCTGACCCCAAGCTAGAAACTGAGATAAACTTCAGACTCAGTTTAGTCAAGTCAGCGATTGAGAAGTTTCTGACCAGCCAATGGACGTACCAATGGTCTTACACAGATGGGGAATAATCTCACTGCTGCTTTGGAATGTCTGCAAGCGTAGAACTTGGGCTGATGCACAGGAATATTAGCAATCATAATTCTTTTATCACTAGTTGTGCCCCAGTCCTTAGAACATCAATGAGAAACGCGTATTTTGAGGCTCTGAAAAGCAAGGCTCTAACCTACCAGGGCTGCGCGTGAGGTTTTACCTGTGTGGAGACCCTCGAGAGAGGAGGGAGGGGGACAAGCTGAGCATCAGAGCTCCCGCAGCCAGGCACACAGGGCAGTCCAGGCAGCCCAGCGTCGGCTGGCGCAGGCGGCAGATGCAAAGCCCGTGTAAAGCTGGCAACGCAAGCTCGGCGTGGCTGCCAGAGAACCAGATGTCTCATGCCTGGAAGCCTCCTTCCTTCCCTGACTCGTTTATGGCTCCTGTGATTGATAGCCCATAATGACAGTACAAACCGTTCACAATCTCTTGGGATCCCTGGCACACCTAACAGCTTCTCCTTCTTATTTTAAACAAAAGGTTGAAAAATCTTTCTTGCCAATTTAAAATGTGAAAAATGACCCTTTAAATAGTTTATCTTACTACAAGTGCTTTGGACTTATCTGGGCTCAATCTGTTAGCAATGAGACATAATTTATGGAGAATTACTTCTAAGACGGAGTTTCTTATTGAATTTATTAAAGTCAGTTTGTGGCTAGATAATACAAATATTGGTGTAGAAATGTAAGGCAACGTTGGGAAATTCTGGCCACAACATGAATTAAAACACATTGCCGTTTCCCTGACTTTGGAGAATTCTGTAACTCTTGGAGAAAGCAGCTTGCTCGCTATCAACTGTCCAACACGTGAACTTCCCGAGCCAATACTCCCTAGAATTATTCAGGTTCCTGAATCAATGTCTGCATTTTCCCCAAACAATTCAGTAGGTAAATAAAAAAATAATCAGGAAATATGGTGGCAGTGTTAGTTATTTTATCTAAAGGAATAACAAAGCTATAAGCTTGAAGGAAAGGAGTGACTTGAAAACTATTCTCTGAGCAGAGAATTAATGCGCTAGGGTTTGGAAGTTACCAAGAAAAGAACCATAATCTGCTTTTTGGCAGCTCTGCTAAACAAAGCCAGAGCTCTCACTAGTTGGTAAGGTTTGTGCTTCAACAAGGTGTAATGCTCTGAACCAGAACTTGTGCAAATCTCACCTCCTTGCCTGGTAATCACTTTTTCCTCCAATTAAGAAGCGTTCATTTTTGGCTGGCGTGCGATGGCGCGGCTGTAGCTCCATCAAACCCGCCCTGCCTGCAGAACCTTGGCTGCCCTCCCGAAACTGGAACCGGCAAAGCAGCCGCTCCAGCAGAGCTGGAGATGTGGTTACCACTGAGTTACGGCTTGGGCTCTTCCTGCCCAGCGTGGCGTGAGGAGCTTGGCTCTTCTGCTGGGCGCAGGCATGGAAGGAAGCTGGTGAAGGACCAGCCTGCTGACAAAGCACCGCACATCCCACGGGTACCGCGGGATGTCTGCGGCAGCGAGCGGACGTTCTATGGACCCTTAGAACAACCTACAACTGCTCTCCTGAGACGTGCCTTAGCTCTGCTTATTACTCAATTGTTAAAAAGCATTTGTTAAACGTCAACCTGGGCTAGAGTTTGCTAAACTAAGAACTAAGAACAACCACAACTGCAGAGATCTTTCAGTGTTATGCCTTTGTCGCTGAAATACGAAACTCTCTGAGTTTTTGTCATTTATTTGGTTCGGGCAATTCGCTGCCGTGGCTCATCGAAGAAAACGCTCCGTGGTGCACAAGCTGGATTTCTGAAGCACGGTGCAAACATGTTCTGCCTAACAGCAGGCAGCGAGTGCCTGGGGCCTTCCCTAATTGCCCTGGGAACAGGGTTTCTAAAACATCTCAGATTTATTACTGTAATTTTCATCAGACACCCGATACAGTAAATGTTTCTAAAGGGTTTACAGTTTTTATCTAAAGAAGACAGATTGTTTAGTCTACCTTGCTGAATGACATCATGCTGCTCATACTGAAAGACAGTTCCCTTTGTGTGTGCTCTGACTTCACGGGGTTGGAGGTATAATGGATGAGACCTCGATGCACGTATTTGTGTGGCTGTATAAAAACAAACATGTCATGTTTAGTGCGAATGGAAAGGAAAGGGGTAGGTAATGTCTTCTACTGCTTACTTGCCTCTTTATTGATCACAAATTCCAACTCGTGCCTCCAGAAAACTACTCAAGCCAAGCAAATAAACCAAGCGAATCCAAAGGGCTGCAGAAGCAGACACCAAGTTCAGAGGGCTCGGGGAGTCCTGCACTGGGGTATCAGCTATTTCCAGCCTTGCCCACTGTGAGGAAATGGAGCTTTGTCTGTTGAAATGATGGAAACTACCGGTTCCTTGGGATTATCGTCCAGTTCATAAAGATTTCATAAATGCAATTTAGGTTCTTCCCTGCTACAGTAATTGACAAAAACGAACTAAATGCTGAAGCTGGCTCCTTATCAGTGTTGCTTGCCTTCAGCCCAACGGGAAAACAACTCCCTGGGCTGGCAGCATTCATATTAATAACAGATGGTTAAGCTCCTTTCACCTGTATATCACAGGGGCTGGATCTGCTGTCCGAAAAACCCGTGTCAGAGCTGAAACAGCCGTTACTTGGTGATACTGCAGAGCCCTGAGGTGATCCGCTGGTGCAGCGGGTGGTCAAAGGCCAGAGCAGTTCTGGAGGCTGGTGACGATGGGACAGGAGGACAGCGGAGCCGAGGCGGGGGGAGAACGGAGAAGGAGCAGGTTCTTACCCAGCCGGCTGTAATCTCAGCTCCACACCTGCACAGCCGGCAAAAGGAAAGGGCCTTTGAAAAACGACAACTGAGAAGCCACATGCACGGGCTGCCTGTCAAAGAACTTTAGATGCCAAATGCTGTTTCCATCAGGGAGCTGTCGCTTGCCAAGATAAGTCCCTCAAGCAGCATTTTCTCCAAAAAACCTGCTGCTGCAGCACCCGGTGATTTCATCAGAGCCTCTGATATACCTGCCCCCCATTTAAAGGTGAAATGCTGGAGAGGAGGAAGGGAAAGATTTGGTTGGTCTGTTTGATTGTGCTGAGTTTTCAGTAGATCAATAGGATGTAGGTCAATTTGGCTGAAACGGACTAGAAGTGAGATGAAATTTCACACACAGAAATACATCATGTCTGTATTGTCTTAGCCTATCTTGAGCACACAACTTTTGGACCCTGTGATCAATACTGAATCTCAGCCTTGCTCTGTCTGTTGTCCTAAAAGAGAACACTGCTTTGACATGCCCGAAGGGATGGGATGTAGCAAAACTGTAAAATGGGGGTGGGTTTTTTAAACTGGCAACAACACTACAGGGCCACAGAAGCCTGAACTCAGAACCCAGATGCTAAGCTGTGTTTATTTTTGTTGTTTGGTAGCTTTAACAAATCCAGCTAAAATCACATCCTCTGCTTTTATATGAATATATGCTTATAATTTAAATTGCCTTTTTTTAGGTTGTACACTGAGACATCCAGAAAATGAATTAATGTCCATTTGCAATTATTTCAGTCTGTGTGCAAACTGCACATCTGGGTGCATCATCTTCTGTGATGTGCAAAAGATCTGGATGCTGAGCTCCACTCGATACGCTGCGTGAATGAACAGCACGCACACTTAGAGCTGTACACAACCATTAAACTGTCAGCTCCGTGTTTCTGCAGCTTCTCTCTTGTTATGCTCTTCCAGTGCCCAGCGACCCTCACATGAAGTTTCATGGAAAATGGAGCTGGCATGCTCCACAGCTGTGGAGACGCTGCCAAAAACATACATTATGCAAGAAGCAGCACAATATATGAGGTGATACTTTGCGTTTAGATCAGAATGTTGGATTTTCCATCCCAAATGAAAAAAAAATGTATCTTTTTGTTGCTCTTGCATTTTTCTTCTGTAAAACAGAGCGGAGTGACCTAAGCCATACATCAAGACAATGTGTGGCCAAACCAGTGAAGGCTTTGGCTGCCACACAACGTTTCCTTTGGTTAATCCCTACCATAAGATAAGACAACTCTTACTTCTTCCACTATAAACTCTAATTTTAAACTCTCCCTTCCCTATTTCACATGAGTCATAATTAATCTTAAACCCACAGAACCCAGCAGGCAGCGGGGAGAAGCGCGGAACGCAGCGAAGGGTGTTCGGTGCTCCTGTGCTGGAAGCAAACTCTTGTTTCAGGAGCGAGATGTTGCTGCTAGAAATGAGCATCTACCTGTTCCTCAGACAACAGATTCTGGTCGTCTTCTGACATTACCTCATCGTACAACATCTGGTGTTTTATAGCCGTGCAGTTTAAAAATAAATACTCCCTGTGCAATTGGTAACTTTAAAAACATTACCTGAAATTCGCCCATTTATTTATTTTTGTAGCGGCAATGTTCCTTTTACAACAAATTTTAAAATTCCTCCTTTGTTTGCTTGACGTTGGTGTTATTTTTCTTCCTGGAAACCATCATGTTTTCCAGTGGGGCAGAGGGACTCGGCTGCTCAACACACCCTAATAATTATGTTTTCCATGGGCTGCTGTGACACTGGTTCTCCCAGTGAGATCCCTGTGTTTTCCTCCTTTTTTTTTTGTTCTGTTTATTTCGTGTGTTTTAATGGAATGATTATTTAGCTTTTCTACTAGCCAGCTACGAGCGCCATCATTAAGACTGCTACTTCCTTAGCTCTAACAAGATAACTGAAGTCTGGTAGATCCATTACCCATAGAACAAACCTTTAAAATGTTGTATCTCGCTTCCCTCATTTAGCATCACTTCACAGTAAATACACCCGAGTCTTAGAAACCTCTTGGATCTAGTTTGCACAGACCTGTCCTCTTTAACCATGCAGGAGAATGCTTTTTGTCTCCCATTTGCTGCTTTTTTTTTTTTCTAGTATGATGGGTTTTTTTCTGCTCTGCGAGCAAACTCCTTCCAATCCCAAGTCCACCCCCAGCATAGTGGCCATCCATAAAAGTTCACGTCTTTTTTTTTTCAGCAGACATAATGGATGCTGGATTAAACAAAAACAATGTAGGCAGGTCAGATTTCAGAGAGCACAGCGTGGATCCCCTGTTCTCTGTAATTCCGAACCCTGAACTGTTCGTGGCGTTCTCGCTGTTTGCAAATTGGTGCTAAAATCTGACAAGGAAGACCTGTGGGTTTTCTCCTCGCTCGTGGTTTCCTTCAGCAGAAGCAAAAGATGAGGTGTTCCTGGGCCCCTTCACCCACCGTTCCTCGCTGGAGCTCTCATAGCAATTGGAGAAGTCACTCAGAAAAAGGAGACCACCTCCTCCGGAGCACTGGTCTCACCACAGAGGACACTGGCTTCACTTCTCCATCATCTGCCGGAGGCTTAAGCTGACTGATCTTCCTACAGTCTTGTCCTGGTTTCCCATCTGTTTGTGGGTGATAGGTACTGATCCTCACAAACTGTTCTTCACAGAATCGCCTGGATTGGAAAAGACCTTTAAGATCATCGAGTCCAATCGTTACCCTAACACCGACAAGTCCTCAACTAAACCATATCCCTAAGCACTGCGTCTGTGTGTCTTTTAAATACCTCAGGGTATTTCAGAAAGGACTTCAGGTGGGCAGGGGCAGCCTGTGCTGCTACCAGACTTTTTTTGGGTGCCTTTTTGTTCATTACTCACCATACAGCTCAAAAATGCCTGTTACTTATGGAGAAGAGATGGCAGGTCCAAGCAAAGAGGGATGGATGCAGGAGAAACTACAGCAGGGGGCTGCAACCTCGGAAAGGTTCAGAGCTCCCAAGTATGGGTGCAAGCTTTGCCCATCTCCTGATTTTTAATGTCTTCCCTTACTCAGCCCTCTCCTCCACCTGCAGAGGCCTGACAGGAACCACAGCACCGCCACGCTGGACAAGTGTGAGACCAGGTCACATGCTGACATGGACCCGGAGATCAGTTTAGACACAGCTGGATGAACTGGGAGCCTCCTTGCCGGGAATTCGCTTCACCTGGGGAATGTGGATGTGCGCTGTTCTTCCAATCATTTTAAGGAAAAAAAAAAAAGTAGAAAAGGGAAAGAAAGAGCAACTGAAACACTTCATATTTCTCCTATATAATGAGGAGGGCAGAAGGGCTTTAAAAGGTAAATTTATCATGCCTGGACTTGGAGGAGAAAAAGGAATAAAAACTTGGCAGTGATTTTTTTTTTCTCTAGAAGAACATAAATGATGTTGTGCAGAGGGAATATCAGGTGATGAGAAAGTGCAAAATTACAGTTGCGGTGCGGGGACAAGAACGGGTGTGGAGGTCCCCGAGTTGTGGATTCCACTTTTTAGGAATCAGTGGTGCTTTGATTACAGAATTATTGAAAAGCGGCTACTTAAAATTGTTTGTTAGCTCACAGCTTTGCAACATTTAGAAGCTCCCTGACACCACCCAGAGAAGCACGGCGCGTGGTTTTCATGGTGCGCTTTCCCGAGGAGAGCCAGAACGCTTTTCACACACCAAAGCAGACCTCAAAACATTTGGGAAAAGTCCGCAGAGGGGAATGGCGCGGGAGCAGCTCCTCTCCGCCCCTCGGCTCCCTCAGCAGCTCGTTTTCCTCACGCTCCCGTGTGGTTTTTCCATGAGACAGAACACTTGCCAGCTCTTGCGTGTGAGGTACGGTGGGATCAGCGGCACTTAGCTGTGGTATGTGGGGATATTAACGGGCATTAAAATACTTGAAATTTGCTGAGTGCTCTCAGATTTGCTATCTGTGTGCTCATCTACACCAACAGTTGGTTTATGCAGTGTTCAGGAGGTGATGTCCCAGTAGCTGCTGCACGTTGTATCCTGGATCACAGAACGTTTCTTTAGCCTTTCCAGTTTCCTTGTCATCCACCTCAACGTCGCTCCCAGACTGTTTTACACAATAATACAAGCACGCACCATTGCCTTCACCTGACCAGAGAAATGACAATGATCGGCAGCTCTGCAGCCCACAGAATAACAACATTTTGGAGATCTCCTTCTTGACAGAATTCCTAAGAGGAGGAAGATTGCTGCATTTGGTCACCCTCCCCCCCCCCCCCCCCCAAAAAAAAGTCCATTTGCTCCAGTACCTTCACACCCTTCAGCAGGGAATTCCACAGGTCTCACACCTGAGGAGTGAAGAAGTTTCTTTTCAACCCACTTCCTACTGGGTTCATTTTCGGCCTCCTGCTTCTTGTAACTGGAAGAAACTGAGCCACTGATCTCCATCCACCACCTCCACATCACATAAAGCTTGTAGACATCTGTTAGGCCCTAAACTGTTTCTGTTGGAGACCAGAGAGTCCCACCTTACTGGGTTATTTCAGGCACTTAAACCATTCCAGACATTTGGTTATCCTTGTTGCCTGTGTTTGAACCTCTGCTAACGGTGCCCTGAAAACCCCCCCTGAACATACTGTGTCTGCCCCGTCCAAACCCTGACGCGTCCCCCTGCTCTTGCCTATCTCCCTGGAGCCTTTGGACAGGGCACGCGAATGGGAGAAGGAAAAATGCGTGTGCACGAGCAGAGTTTAGAGGCAGGTTGAGCTCCTGCGCGTTGTGTGAGGCAGCAGAAGACAAATACCTGTTCCTCAGTCTCTGCGAGGCCTCGGTGGGCAGGAGAGCTGCTGCCTCTTTGCCAAGACTTCCCAAAGGTATCTGGAGCGCGTTTGGTTAAAGATGTGTCCGTGTGGCATACCTGGTCTGCCCTGGACACAGCCTGGAGAAGGTAACTTTGGAGAAACGTGCAGTACCGATTAATTGTCTTAGGTCAGAGTCCTCAGCTGAAGAGCGACAGTAGCTCGGTGCCTCCTTGTGCTGGCCTGAGCTCACGAGAAATGCTTTCCGTGGCTTTTTTTTTTTCTTTTTTACTCTCAACCTGTTGCCCCAATTATATTTGTGCCTTTCCCCCATGCGGTACAGTTCCTGACAGGACACCAACAACGAGGATTGACACAGTTCTTGGCACAAAATGGAGCCGGGGGGTCGGGACACCCCTTTTGATGATGAACATTAGAAAACCACATCCTGATGGCCCTTCTCAAAAAAAAACCCAAACCCTACCCAAGAAGTCCCCTTGGGTGATGACTGGGTTCAGTAGTGATGGCAGTACCTGCTCCACCGCTTCCAACTGCACACACGGGAAACGAATCCATCCCACCCAGCACCCTGGGCTGGGGAGAGATGCCTCAGATGGACAAGAAATAATTCTGAAGAAACCTTCATCCCGCTTCAAACGGCCATCTTTTATTGACACAAGTAACGCCGGGATAGTAGAAATGGAAAAGATTAGTCGAGTGGGGAAAAGATCAGGTTCTCTTTCCAGTTTGCGTTGCACATGTGGTACACATTCGGGCTTCTCATGAACGTGACCGCATTTCCAGCACGGCTCGTAAATGTAGCTTGGCCCCCTACCACAACTGCCTATTGACCGAGAGTTTTTATAATCAACTCTAGCCTGGCTTTTTTTTTTTTTTTTTTGCGTAGTGATTTTTGTTGTGCTCGCCCAAGTTCTAGAAGCTGATGAGAAGCCTCATTTTTCTGGACCCAATGCCAAAGCTTCTCAGGGAATCGCATAAAAAGCAGAGGTACAATATTTGGATCTACACGCGTGTTTTTTCTAATTTAACCAGCTCGATCACAGACTGACAATCTCACTTAGAAGATATTAAGATGGGTATTTTGACATCTCCTGCATCCATCAATAGATAGCTCGTGTAACTAATATTCAGGAAGGGTCACGTACCAGCACCAGGAATGTGTTATTCACCTCAATGGCATCTGCAAACGAACTGAATACAATCTTGAATTTAAAAAAGATTGGGTCTGCCTTAGACCACGACTGTGCAATGGGCTCCAGGCGCAGAAAACCGTGCTGCTGCTGCACAGAGCTGGTAACTCCGGCTTAAGGAACACAAACTTGAACTTCAAATGAAAATTTAAAAAAAAAGGGAAACAAAAGTCTAACTAACTTGAAATGCATGTGAAAAGTCTTTGCTTGCAAAGCCGCTCTCCATCATCTTGGAAAAGTCATGGAGAGCAAGAGAGGTGCCGCAGCACTGAGGAATGCCAGTGTCACTCCAGTCTTGGAAACGGGCAAGAAGGAGGGTTTTTAATTATTTTTTCCTGTTTCAGCAAGGAGATCGGAGGAGATGATCTCCAGAGGTCCCTTCCAACCCCTGCCGTGCTGTGACTGCTCACAGGAAGGTTCATAATTTCCCTTCCTGGCCGGGCTTGCTGTGCAGGCAGCAAGAAGTGCACTGTTCAACTTCTTACAACTACCTGGAGTTCACAGAACGGTTCTGGAGTGGAACATCTCCCTTACGAGGAAGGGCTGAAGGAGCTGGGTCTCTTTAGCTTGGAGGAGACCGAGGGGTGACCTCATAAATGTCTATCAATATGCCGAGGGTGAGTGTCAGGAGGACGGAGCCAGGCTCTTCTCAGTGACGTCCAGTGACAGGACAAGGGGCAAGGGGTACAAGTTGGAACACAGGAGATTCCATAAAAATATTAGAAAACACTTTTTCACGGTGAGGGTGACAGAGCGCTGGCCCAGGCTGCCCAGGGGGGTTGTGGAGTCTCCTTCTCTAGAGACATTCAAAAGCCGCCTGGACGCGTTCCTGTGCGATCTGTTGTAGGTGATCCTGCTCTGGCAGGGGCTGCACTAGATGATCTTTGAGGTCCCTTCCAACCCCGAACACTCTGTGACTCTGTGATTCTGGCTGGAAGAGACCTTTGAGACCATCGAGTCCAAGCGCTCCCCAGCACTGCCAGGGCACCACTGAACCGTGCCCCTCAGCACCACATCTCCAGGGCCTGGAAACCCCTCCAGGGATGGGGACTCCACCTGCACAACCCTCCCCACGAGGAAAGTGTTCCCAATAAAGCTGCCCCTTGAAGGACACCCCAGACCTGGCTCCCTCTCGGCGCACGGCGCTCCCGCGTACCACCGCCACCTCTCCTTCCCCAAAGGCACCAAACCTTCCCCGCCGGCTCCCTCCGCATCCCTCCCGCTGCCCGCAGAGCCTCCCGGAGCCCGCGGCAGGGCGGCCGCGCTGCCGGCGAGCGGGGCCGGGCGGCGGCGGCACTTACCCGGCGTAGCGTCCGCGGAGGCCGCGCAGCGGCAGCGCAGCCTGGAGGCAGAGCAGACAAAGGGGCAGGAGGGCGCCGGGGGCCCCGCCGAGCTCCATGGTGCGGGGCAGCCGCCGCCGCCAGCCGCCGCGCCCACAAAAGCCGGCGTGCGGCGGCGGGAGGAGGCTGGAGCCGGCAGAGGCGGGGGGTAGAGCCGGCCCCGGCCCCGGGGGTGCCGGGGGGACGGGACGGGGCGGGGAGGCTCCTTCCCGCCCGCCTGCGAGGGCTGAGGGGTGAGGGCGGGCCGCTCGCCAGCGCCCGGGCCTCGCCAGCCCCCCGGGGAGGGCAGCGGGGAGCCGGGGGCGGCTGCAGGTGCCGGGGCCGGGCCAGGCGCCGTCGAGGGCCCGGGGGGCACGGCCGTGACCCGCCCGGCGGGGCAGGGGCTGAGTCTGGAGGGACGTTGGGCTCAAATAAAAGACGAGCCGCGGAGCGTCTCCGAGAAAGCGGGATTCCAAGCGACCGGTGCTGCCAAAAACCTCGTGGGAACGGCGGAACCCAGCAGGGTCCAGTGGGAAGGGACCTCTGGAGATCATCTGCTCCAAGCCCCTGCTCCAGCAGCTCACCCAGAGCAGGGGCCCAGGATCGTGTCCAGGCAC
>JAVSBS010008814.1:19688-43291 GCA_033124195.1 Coracias cyanogaster | reverse complement strand
TAAATTGTTATATTTATTACAATGCTTTGAATCAAACGCTTTCACCTCCATATAGTACTAAGCAACACTTCACAATCAAGAGCTAGTAACTAAAGACAAACACAGAGAACATATTGGTAGAACAGTTTTTCTGAGTTGCCCTAGAAATGTGCAACAGATGTGCAACACTCCCATTTCATTTTGAAATTAAGTGATCAGCTAGCTTTGAGAGGAAACCATGAAAGGAAAAAAAAGTAACCTCAGTAAGATATTAATAGAAATTTCTATACCTAAAATCAGCTGTGAACAGATGGTGAATGATGAATTTCATTCTCTGTTATTTCTATAAGACATTCCTGAAAGGCCATGAATGCTCCCACAGAGTTTTCATCTTTACTTTGTTCTATAGGATGGTCAAAACAGAGTAAGTCAGTCACTTGTTACATTTAATATGACTTATACAGCAGAAAAAAAAATACCTCCTGAGATGCAGAGGCTTATTGACTGCATAGGTAGCATTGTGACTGCATTATTTTCTGGATGTAAAAAGTAATACTGTCAAGTGAAAAAAAAAAGTGACCAAGGTGATCAGCTCTTTCAGTTCAATCCTTTCCCAGTTGAAATCATCGTGGAGTGCACTGTGCAACACATGAAAATAAAAGTAGAAGTGAAAATAAGACAACAAAAAGAAAACCAAAACAAATCCAGCCCAAAGCAAACAAACAAAACACTCCTCCCCCCAGCTTTTGCTGGCTGTTTGTAAGTAAGTAAGGGGTAAGTAAGTTTGTGTGAAATATACAACAGGGTTTAGAAAGTTGTAAATACAGGGTATGAACCACTGGGCATAAAGTATTCTACAGACACCTAGGAAGTTGAATATGCTCATTGATCCCAATGAAAACTAAATTATGTTTTGCTGTTGGAGAGTTGCTGTTCACCCCTACTACATATAATTGCTTGAACCAATGCAGGGAGAGCAGCAACTGCATGTAGCTAAGATGGCCTTTTTAGTAGGGATCACATTTTTAAATCTACTTTAATTTACAGTGAAACCACACACTAAGCCACAGAAAAAGATCTTGTAGTCTGAGACAGCCTTCTGTAGTCTTATGAAGTACAAATACAAACAGGGTGGTTCTTCAGCTGCTGGAAACTGGTGATATTGCATTAAAATAATACAATCCTTCTATTTATATTTTGTTTGTACTTTTTTGTAGGCTGTCTCAAAGTACTTAAAGACTCAAACCTGTAAATGTCTCTTATTCTAAAATAAACAGCACTCAGCATGACACAAATGACATTTTGTGAGGCTCCAGGAGGGAGTAAAATAACACTGCCACACAGTTCCTTCTTCCTCTCCAAATGTCATTACGCTGTTTGATATAGTAACAGAAATCACTTAGCCTGTTGGACCACACAGCAGGTCACTCCAGAAGTGATTTTAAACAATTTTAGAAAAAATGATTCACACATGCAAACACAAAATAAAAAATCAATGCAAAACAGCGCCAAATGGTTCCTAATAGTTTACTTACTCAGCGCTTCACTTGCCAGGATTATTGTATATGTACATAATAAACTTGATTGCATGCTACAATAGTCCTGCTTATTGGTTCAACCACATGGACTCATTACATACTCATTTTGGTGTTCATTTTTTTTTGTCCACATGCTGTACAGAATCCAAACATTTATAACAATATCATGTGCATACTTGGTGCAGTGTATATGAAGATTATGCTGAAGTTATTATCTGACTTAAAGCAGAATAAAAAGGTCTCAAAGAATGTTAAATATGTAGTGCTGTAGTGTTCTGTGAAATTCTAGGCTTCCCCCAGGAGCATAAATGCTTTTGGGAATGCATTAAGTTATATTTTGGAGACCAAATCCTAACTTGCCTTTATCTGCTACTGCAGTTATTACATGAACACTGTCATCTGATATCTAATCAATGACATGGTAAATTTTTTTGTTAGAAAAAAAAAATCCCTGCAAAGCATTTGGCATTCTTTTAAACTAATTGAAGTTCACTGCTCATTAAAGTTACTACAGCTAGGAAAAGTTTAAAGACATATAGAACATGATAGGACAAGGGGCAATGGGTGCAAGCTGGAACATAGGAGGTTCCACATAAATATGAGAAAAAACTTCTTCACGGTGAGGGTGACAGAGCACTTGAACAAGCTGTCCAGAGAGGTTGTGGAGTCTCCTTCTCTGGAGACATTCAAAACCTGCCTGAATGCATTCCTGTGTGACCTGATTTAGGAGATCCTGCTCTAGCAGGGGCATTGGACTAGATGATCTTTCAAGGTCCCTTCCAATCCCTAGTATTCTGTGATTCTGATGTAAAGTGAGGAAGCAGTGAAGAAACAAAGATCTGGGAAAGGAGTTAATCACAGGATGGATGAGCTGTCCAGGGAGAGACAGCTCACTTTCAAATCGTCCTCTTTCTTATGGACACCTTGGTACTCTGCAAAAAAAGCTCTAGGATGTTCTACAAAGGCTTGATACCAAGTAGCTTGATAGCTCTGCCATATGAACCAAAGGAATGGATGATCAAGCAATTAGCTTCAAAGTGGACTGTTCACCCAAACTAAAATGCTATATAGATGCAAAGATCTGCAAAGACTCTGCACTGAAAGATCCAGTGAAGAGTCAGACATGCTTTACAGGGGATTTTACATGCATACAGGGAAATGTGAAAGAAGTTCCAAGGTAGTTTTTGATGAAATGAATAGATGGTTTTCAGCCTTTCATAAGGCCATGCTTCTCACTTAATCAGAGTTTGATAATTTCCTCAAGCAAATGTTGCTGCTAGAGGAAACTGAACTGTAATATTGTGATATTATTTAAGTGGTGTAAGATAGTACTAGAGCTTATGTACTTGAGGTAGGAATATTAAGGGATGGTATTTAGAGTATGTAAAAGGACAAAATACAGCCTTGCTGTTGCTTAAGATAGAAGGCATATGAGACATTAATTATATCTCTACTCAACCAACCAAATGTTAGTTTACTTAAACTGCCGGCAAAAATGTTTTTTAAATGTTAAAACCTGTTATTAAGTCACTGTGATATGTTCAGCAGAGCAGATACATCTATGAAAGACAATATTTTAGTGCAAAGGAAACCGTTCAAAATACAGTTACAAAATTGATCTTCCATGAATGGTACTTCATAGTAATGTCTTCTGACATTTGGACCATGAAACAAAAATGAGCAATTGCATCATGCAAAATGCCAGGCATTGTAAAGATGATCAAAACATTTTATGGAATTGATACATGCAGGTGAGTCTTTTGGGAGTGAACACTGGCATTAAATATCGATGAGCAGTGCTGACACATAAAGGATACTAGTCAGCTGATTATTTTCATACTTCAAATGGATTCCTGTGGAAACATATTACCAAATATAAAAAAAATGATTTGTGAAAAACAGAAGTTATCTACAGATTTAATTCTATTAATAGAAGCTTAATAGTTATATCTTGACAATCTTACCATCAGCTGTTTTTTTCTGAAGTTTTTTATTAGTTACCTGTTTCCTTCAGTTGTATTTCAGCTTTGAATTATACTGTATTTTGTTTATATGTTTATAACATCTTATGTAATAGAGTCATTCAGTCTTACTCAGGCTTTTCAAATCCACATTTTGTATCTAGTATCACTTTTTGCTAAATTGATAACACAATTTTCTACTTTTTTTCTGTTTAAATTAGAAATAATTAGCCTGGTGTTAATGATTCAAAATTTAATGCCAGTATCTGCTTTTGCTTTGTTTTAATGTTTGCTTGGAATAAAAGACTTTGTCTGGTTTTAGTTTAGCTACCTAAAGAAGTGAAGTATATATGATTTTCCTTTTTGTCCGTCATTCTTAATGACTTTTGAACAAGCTGATGAATTTCAGCAGGCTTTAGCCGCTGGGTGTCAAAGGCTCTAAGTTTACACCTCACACAGCCCTTGGGTTTTAAGTCTTTAAACCATTGCTTGGTTTCCCAACAGCAGCCATTTGGTCTATTCGGTTCAGCAGCTAGTCAGTTATCTCACTAACAGCAGCAACATGTATTGTGTCTGGACAACAGATGGGATAAAAATGGGGTGTGGAAGAATTTGGGACATTATTGTGAGGTCACGTACAGCAGCATTTAAGGCATTGCTGTGTTGTTGAGATTATGGCACAGAGCTGCAGGGATTAGAGCACAGGGAAGGGAGGTAACCCCTAAAGAACAAAAGGAGCAGGCAGAAGTGCTGAAATGTAACTACAAGTTGCAAAGCTATAGGAAAGCGGTCTAGAATAAACGTGTTGCTCATGGAGCTACTTGTTTAGTTTAAAGCTGGTCACCTGCACTCAAAACACTTATTTGCAATGAGTATCATTTATACTCTTTCATATAGAGAATTTTTTGTCATCTTGCTCAGAAAACAGGTTGTCTCTTTTATGTAATCTTTTCTGGTGGGTGGGTGCAGGAATCTCAGCTGCCTTTCCCAGCGCCTGCATTCGTCCCCCTTTACAGGGATTCTCTAATGAAAGACATCTGTTGTGCAATGCCCGTTATCTCCACTTTGGTAAATGTACTTGAGAATATATTTTGGTATTCAAAATTATTTGGTATCCTTTGGTTGTATCTTCATCTCATCTGTGTTTCAGATCACTCTCTACGCGTGATGTGGGCAGAGTCAATAGAAAACATTTCAAGGTCAGGTACCACAGTTAGGCGTGTTGTATCACTTGCCTCATGCTCGGCATGATGTCAAAAGCTCCATTTTGCTTACTAAACCAAAATACTGGCAGTACTATACACAATCAAGATAGGCCATTAGAAATATTACCCTTTTTGGTAGCTTTATTTGTGAAAAGAAAATCTGAAAATCCATATGCTGAGAGGAATAGTTTAATGTAGTTATTTATTAGTGAGTTAAATGACATAGGAGGTGATAGTGCTAAAAGCTCTTAAGTAGTGCTGTCTACATTCAAAGTAGTTTCCTTGTGTTCACTGTTTTTAGAGATTCGGTGAAAGAGGCAGAATGGTTAAATGATCTGCTTACCGACAGCTTCAATAACAGTTCAGGGGCCTGGGCTTCACTATTGAAGTCACTGCTCTTTGCAAACCCAATGATAAAATTGTCCTGACACTCTCTCTCTTTCCCAGCAAATAATGCCACTTTTAGAATAAATCTTGAAAGTGATGAAAACCTGGCATGATTAAGGAGATATTCAGAACACTGTAGTGTTTGTAAAGTGCTTTTTTTGATTTGCAAATTGTTCTCGGGATCGCATTTGTGGAAGTGTATGGGTGGAAACCAAATGTATCTTTGACATTTGTCTTATGCATTGCTGTCAATCAAATGGCACATTAAATTATTTTCCTCCTTTTAGGAAAAAAGAGTTAAATCACTATCTGAAGCTTTCTCGGGGAATCAAAGAAAAAATATTCAGAGTTGTATTTATGTTGAAAATAAATGCAATTCTGCCATTTCTATAATGATTTGATTAAAATATTAAAATATTTTAAAGCTCACTGCTCTTTTTAAAGCAGCAAAGACATATGACTGCTTTTTTTCCTTCCAAAGGATTTTCTGCTGCAGATTTTCACTGTATTTCGGATACTAATACGACCAGAGATGTTTCCAAAAGATTGGACAGTGATGCGTTTGGTTGCAAACAAGTAAGGCATTTTTAATATTTATAAAAAATAAGGGTAGTAAACAAAGATCATGGTATAAATAAATAAAGTTATATGATGTACGTAATAAAAATGTAGAATATCTATTATAATGCTGGCTGCAGTTTTTCATTTTTTAATTAAGTATTTAAAATCTCTGGATTTATTTTAAATTACAAATTCATAATATAATCTGTACCTCTTTCTCTTCTGAATTACAGTAAGCAGAAACACTTTTACAGAATGAAGATGCTAAGCATCAGCAGCTTTGTTTTCCAAGTAGCAAATGAGAAGTCTCAACAGAACTTCATTTCAAATCTCTGTTGAAATGCTGAGTTGGTAAAGATCTGTTTGCTATCAAGAAGGAATTAATATCATTAACGATGTTTTTGCATGTTTGTGAATTCAGTGCTTGTCAGAAAAATCACAAATCAAAAATCACTAGTCAGGAGAATTAGGTACAGCACAGGCAACAGTAACGTAGGGCTCTAAGCATTGCCTAAGGATACTCTGAGATGTCACCTGCCTTTGGGCTGTTCTTTCTCTGCTCAGGCATTATTTTTACAGAAACAGGTTCCTAGCATTTCTGAGAAGTCACTACAACAGGTCTAAAACTATTGAATGTTATTTCACCAGTATCACCAGCTATCCTTCTTTGGAGGCTTAGCTTTTGATCAGATAAGCCAGTTGAACTATCAGCAGAATTGTACAAACATCAAAGTCAGCAGAGAAGGGGGTTTGTGTTGGACAGACCTAGGAATCCAGAACTTAGGATCGACTTAAACTTTCATGGTATGTCTTGCAGTGCCTTATGGAAATTGATTTTCAGTCTACATTTTGCCTGCCAGCTCCAAGGAAAATTTAAATTCATGGTACTGTACAGAGTATTAGTAACAATATTGTTGTTACAATTAAATCTGGCAAAACTTGTATTCAGGATATATATTTGCGTTGCATGTGTATATGCAAGTATCATAGTTCTTGTTCAAACTTTTCCATTACTTGAACAAAATAACATTTTTTGCTCATTTTTATTACCTCAGTGTTACTGATCTTGCCAAGTTTGAATTCCAGCACAAAAAAAATTGTTAATAATTGAAGAATGGATGTGGTTATTTGTTTCTGTGTATGATATTAAAGAAGATACAGCTGATACCAGCCTCCATCTGGTAATTATGCTTAAGAAGTAAACTGAGAAACACAAGAAAATAGGAAAAAAACATAGGAACTATGTATAGACTAAATATATAATCTAAGAAATTGTTGTATATTCCAGAAACAGCTGGCTGGGCAGATGGCTTTGCAACAGCTTACATGTACAGAACTATTTAGGAATGACCTTGGCACGTGTTTCTCAGGCTGGTGGTATTGAGTTATATCAAAGATGATGATACTAAGTTCTACAAAAGAAATATTTACTTAACACCAGTGTTCTACTTAGCATCACACATCTCCTTTTATTAATCCATGTCATGTTGTTTCTGACCATCTAGGAAGTGATTGCATGTCCAGTTCTGTCAGACAGGAAAGATGGACAGTAGTTGACAATAGCTGCTGGTGGGAATTGGCCACGAGAAGCTAATCAGATTGGCTAATCAAACCCGATAACACACAATTGCATGAGTGTTACTGCTAGCAAATGGGATATGAACACATCTTTACCAATTCAGCATTCAGGAATTGCTTTGCTAGGCATTTGTCCCTTTGTGGAAGAAATGCTGGTTTGCTATGAAATGGGGTTGGCAGGTGTACTTAAAAGTATAGAAGACTGAAGACTCATTTTTCTTATGTTATGTATCTATGGCTTGCTTTCTGTTCTGTTTTGAGGCAGCAGAAAGGAAAATCCACTTCTGTTCTTTCCTGAGCTGTTTCTGAATGGGAGAACCTTCCTTTAACTTGTGTCCCCTACTGCCATTGCAGCGACTGTCTTCCTTCAGCTTCCTCGAGGTGTTCAAAAGCACAGAGCCACAGAGTAGTAGCTTTGCTAGAATTGTCCCAACCTAGAATCTTTAAGTGCAAAGGGAAGAGCCTAGAGGCAGGATGAGAAATTAGAGCACTGCCTGCACCGTGGACAGAAGTGGCTTGTGAGCCATTCTTCCTGAGCTTCACTTGATGAGCCAGAGTGCTTCCAATGGTTGGAGACTCTTCCGGACTGAAGGGAAAAATTCTTGAGCTCCTTGCTCCATTCATGTCTAAAAGGAAAAACAAGACGGTCTAGCCCACCTTAAGAGTATAATCAAGTAATCCATTAAGAGTCTGGATCTCTTCTAACTCTTGTTTCCCAGGAATAAAATGACTGTCATGTTTGCTGTGTCAGATGATCTCAGCTGTCTGGGCTTCAGCCTGAGAAAAGGTAGTTAATCTGAAAGGCAGTGTGTGTCTAGGGAACTTCACCCATCACTGCAGTCATATCACCAGCAGCACTGTCTTTTTTTCTGCCCTGTCCCTAGAGTGATAAAAAAATTCAAACTGTCTGGTAATTACAGGAGAGGTTTAGCCTGTCTGAGTCTAGGAAAAAAATGAGTTTTAGCAAGGATATAATCAGGTAATGTGCTTTTCCTGAGGGGAAAAACAATTTATTTTTTTTTTCTCTCCCTTATTTATATATGCAGAACTTGAATTACCTGAAAGATTTTTAGGTCTTAAAATGTCATAATTCTTTCAATATATAATATTTATATATAAAAATATTGCTGCCCCCCTGGCTTCTACATTTTTTTTCTTTCTTGTTGCAGTGTTTTCAGTAATTTTGTAGCATCTTATACTTGGATGCTGTCTGGGATAAAAAAAACCCAGAAGATAATGTGAGCTAAGAAGACAAATCTGTAACTATTCAGAAATTAAGATACTTCATGATGATGCATGCATGGTCTGTAATTCTAAATGTCCAGATGCCCAATATAAAAAAGTATTAATGGCTAGCATTATAAAGCTACCAAGTGACTTACAAAACTTGAGAACTAAGTTCTCAACATTTTTAAAGGCAGACAACAATAAAGCATTGAAATAGATCTCTTTTGAATTGTGTCCTGTGATGGAAGAACATACAAAAAAATCCTTAATGTTTATTAGCTTCTAGCAGTCAAGCAATGAGACAGAAATTAACTGTTTAAAACTGCATAACCATGTAATAGCTGTAGTGAGCTAATCAGCATTTATTCAGCAAAGCAAAATAATTACTTACAGTTATCTAATATTTCTAACATGGATCTTACTACAGAGTGACAAAATATGTTTTATAAATACTGTGGAAAATATAATTTTAATTTCTTTCATTTTAGGGATAGACTTAATTTCTACATCAACTAGGTAGTAAGCTAGCTTGCTGGCCCTCTAAGCAAAGCTTCTATTTGTAACTGCAGATGAACACCACGTAATGAATCAGTTGCCTAGCGCCAGAGAGGAATCCAAAATTCTATTATAAAATACGCCAGACTAAAACTGAAGCTTTGTAATGTCTCTCTCAACTGGAAATTGCTATGTAATGGTCACTTGCTTAAGTTACCCCAAGGTTAGAAAACAAATCACTTATCTAATGCTTTAATTGACTGGCATCTTTTGAAAGCCTTTAAGAGGCTCAGATGAAGTCCAGGTATGTCATGTTTCATTAACAGTTGAGGAGGCTGTTGGAGAGCAAAGTGCGTTTCTATTACTTGCTGAGCAAACATTTGATATTTCTAACATACCATGCCTATGTATTATTGAACAATTAAATAATTTTCCACTCCTCTCAATATGCAAGAAGGTTTAATTTTAAAGATCTCTGTATGGTTAACTGTGTATATCCTTTCAGCATTTTGTTGAGAGATAGAGATGCTAGATCATCCAAATCTCAATTTGAATTTCGTAAGCATACAAAGTGGATGTATAACTATTATTACTTCTAGTAAAATAGTTGATCTGTAAAGTAAAATTTACTATAGTGTGTTGCTTATCCTAAAGTTCCAAATGCATCTACTGACAGTTGGGCATAGGGACTTGAAACAGAGAATCCTTTTGGTTATCTAATTCAGTATTGACTGAGAGATATTATCATTTTAAAAAGTAATTCAGATGGAATACATAGTAAAGGAAGACATTGAATTAGCATTGGTTTCTTCATTATGGCTGCTTTGAAGAATCCTGTTAGCTCCCATAGTGTGGGAGTCTGAGACTCCTACAACGAACAAAAATTCTTGCTTTTATGTAATACACAGTGTTGCTAACAATGTTCCTGCTTTTATGTAACACAGAATGTTGCTAACACCACAACATTCCATCTGTCACAAAAAGCATATATATGTAGGTATGTGTCTATAGGTAAGTTTATATACATAAACAATAAATATAACAAGGGTCACATAGATGTGAGCCTAGGTTTATATCATTTATTTATGAAATACGAAAGAAACTTCTTTTCTGTTCAGACACCTACCTCTGTGCTCGGAAGATTACACTCTGAAAGAGTAAAGGATGAAATGTTCTATATTTGTCCCATATCAGAATGGAAAAAGAAAGCTTTCATTTTCTACTAGTGGCTGCCAAGGCAAAAGCCAAGTTGCCAGAGCACAGTCCAGGCAGCAAACCAGGTGTGAATGTACAAGTGGCCTCTTTGGATTTTTCACACAAGTTATCGCAAAAAAGTTTTCCATGAAAACTTGATAGAAAAGCCACTCCTTAACATTCTGTGTATGAGCCCAGACTAATTTGGTAGCTAAAAGCAGAGGTTTTTCTTCTTTAAAACAGTCAGTGGTTCTGAACAAACTCGTGGCAGGTGGCAAGAGGAAGAAAAGCAAGTCTTGTCACAAACTCAATGTTTTCTAGTTTGATACTCAAATGGATTCCAGATAAATGTTGTTGTTGTTGTTTTGAAATCCTAGGCTGGGAGGCAACTTGGAATTTGTATTGAACCAGATCAGGCAGCTGTCCATCTGTCCTCTAGCTGTTGTCTCTGCTTTGTGCATTTTTTTCAAAACCTACATTATTTGTAGAGAAAGAGGAAAACTGTGTTTTCTGTCCTACTTCATTTTAGTGTGTTGTAGATTCAGAATAACAGATTGTAGGTCAAAAACAATGGCTTCATCTTTCTGCGTTCAGTCTGATTTTTTGAGGGTTTTGATCTACAACATATACTCTGTCATTCCACAGGCCCACATTTTATCAACTAATGCATATCATATCTTTGACTTACCAAATAAATCAAACCTGAGCTGTGTTGCCTATAGCAAGAAATACCTGCATTGCAATTATTCTGTTATCTTAGGAAAATTCTGGAAAAAAATATTCTAAAAATTGCATTTAGGATTTCTACTCTGATCACCTTCTCATAAGAATCGAAGCAGATCTTTCTCTTCAGTTTCATCTGCCATGAAAGGAATGTGCAAGGAAGGAATTGTGTCAGACATTAATTGAACCATGTAATTGTCCTGGTTTCAGCTGGGATAGAGTTAATTTTCTTCCTATTGGTAACACACTGATGTGTGTTGTCATTGACCTCTGGTGACAACCACTGTGAAAGAATTTTGGTTGTATTGTTTATCTAAAATAGATTAGTATAATTCAGCAGGTGTCAATATAGGGCAATGTATGACTGTTTGCACCATACAGTATTGAGATTTTTAGAAGCAGATCTTTCTCACAGAGCTCATGCAATTTTGCATTTATCTATAGTCATTAAAAAGACTCTTTGTCCATAGGTCTGTCAATATTGTATATTGGTAATAACTAGATATTTTACGTTTATAATCTATATGCATATATTTTCAGTACCAAGAAAGCTGAAAACAAATTGCCCACCTATATATAGTAGAGGTATTAGGACAAAGCGTGTATTAAATCTGATGTCAGCATTATTTGCAGAAAATAATTTATGGTTGTCTTTTTCATCACTTACATTCTTCTATACAGAACATCTGTTTTCAGAACACATTCTTATATCACACCTATTTGGTTTTTTTCTTAATGTGGATGTTTTCTTTTAATAGGTGCTGTTAGTAGTCAGATTTTCTATATGTTTAAAACGTAGTATTTAACACCACCATACATGCTATATCTATTTCTTCGTTGGAAAATTGTCTGGTTCTGAGTACTAAATATGGATTTGCACTTAATGAAAAACACTCTCTTTTTCATTCTTTTTTTCACAGTGTGATCATTACTACAGTCTTGTACCTTTCGGATGCCCTCCGTAAAAACTTCTTAAATGAAAACTTCGATTACAAGGTAGGTTAAATGTATCTAATGGAAGACAGATGCAACAGCTGCTACATCGTCCTGTATCTTGGTTGCTTGGTATTAAACCTAGCTCCAGTATCTAAACAGCTGAAACATATACTACATCAGGAATTTCAAGTGCTCAGAGATTAAGTTTTTCTTAAAGTATTAGACTGTCTTAACAATAAAAAATGCTGTGGGTTTTTTAATTTAATGTTTTTCATTTTATTTCAGCTTCTATGATAGATTACTTATTCAGGATTTTTGCATAGCATTTTTTTAATTATAGAAACTAATTCTATTATCACAGAAAGAAAAATTATTCCATTTTTGAATCAATGCAAAATTATAAAAAATAATTTCTCTCAAGACCACTTAACATGCTGCATAATTAAAATGATAAAATTATGACACTGCCTGGTGAATGCAGTTAAAGATGTTAGTGAGTACCCTCATATAGTGAGATATGGTGCCTATGATAAACTGTGAATTACAGAATGATGCTTTTAGGATTCAGATGAGAAGACCCAAGAATGTGTCTGAAAAGACCCATTCCCATGGAAACCTGAATGAATATTCTGCCCAGTCAAGAGACATTAGTCCAATTGCTTCATCATAAAAAAGTGCAGAATATCCTTCCTAGAGAAGATGGTGAGCTCCTGTTGACTTCCAGCAGAGTTTTGGATGCTTCTGAAAACTCAGACTCCTGTTGGAGAGATTGGTGGGAATACTTATTTATCCACTTGACATAACTGAACACGAGGAAGCCTGTCCTTTATGAAGTTCCACAAGTTCAGAGGTGAAAACTGATAGAAGAATTGCAAGGCATCCATATTCCTTAAGCTTGTTTAGCAATGTTACTACTATCCTGCAGAACTGCAGTGTCTGGAATAGGGCTTCCCCTACTCTTCTTTCTTTCTCTTGCCATGAAGCATCTATAATCGGGTTATAATAATAAATATATGAATTCAAACATTAATATTTAAATGTATTTTAAATTATTTTTAAATTCATCTTTATATCTTCGAAGTAGAAGATTCAACATCTGATTCATAACCTATCTGCATAAAATATCTGTATATTTGCAATATGTTAACAAAACCTGGCTTTGGTTTTGTCCAGTGAAGCCTGCAGCAAGTGAGACTTGCAAATAATATTATAAAGTTGGGTGGGCCAGAGAATGGCAATTCTGATATATGATAGCTTTTGAGGTGTCAGAATATTTTGGGGTTTGGACTTAAAGACAGAACTTTTTGTAGTCTTCTATTTAAATATGCCCCCTAAAAATTGTTTCCAAAATTACAAGGTAAGGTTTTCAGATTTGGAGAGATGACAAAAAATATGTGACTCTGAAACCTTTACATTTAAGAGATGTAGGATATGTAAAATAGATGTATTTCTGCTGAACATTTTGGAGCTGGTGAAAAGTATACTTGGTTGCAAAGAAATTTAGTCAAAAGCAGTTTGAGTAATTTATTAGTTGAGGCTGAAACAAGTGATGTGATTTGAAAATTTGCACCTTGAGTGGTCATAAAACGGTGATACGGAGAAAATGAAATAACCAAATGCCATATGCTTATTGTAGATATGGGACTCCTACTTTTTTCTTGCTGTCATTTTTATAAACCAGTTATGTCTGCAACTGGAGATGTTCACACCTTCCAAGAAGAAAAAGGTTTTAGAAAAGTAAGTACTGCTGTCAGCTTCTAGAAAACTGCAATAGATCAAACACTTCTCAAAATGCAAGACATGTGAGGTTCCAAAAAGGCCTATCAAAAAGATAATGGTAAGAAGTATTTCCACAGACCAGAATGAGGGTTGGTTCTGGCATTTTGTATCAGGTCTCCAGAGCTGATAGCAGCCTTTGTAGAAGTGTTCAAATTGGTTCAGATATTGGGAGCAAAATAGCCATATTGTAGCAGTGCCAACACTAATTTCCAGTTCGTGCACAAGTGATTCACGCTGATTCAGGTGTTTCTGCCAGGCACTGCACTGTTCTATATGAATTAATCTTATTTCTTTAAGCTAGAGCAAAATTATTTTCCTCAGAGAGAGAACTACAGAATATCACTGCAAAAAAATAACTTTTGCTTCACAGCTGTGTTCCTGATGTATAGCACTTGGAAAGAAGTGATACTTTTGACAGTATTGCAAATAAACCTGGGTTTAGGAATCTGGATTTAGCTGGGCACAATGGCAAGAGCAAAAACTTGGAAGAAATCATCGCTCTTAAAGTAGTCTTTTATGAACTACAAATGAGACATTTCATTCAACAGTGTCACAGAATGGCATATGAATTTGATTTTCTTAAACGGTCTTTCACTGTTTTGCTTTATTTGTTAATACATTGCAGATATGGTGACATGCGGGTGACAATGGGATGTGAAATCTTCAGCATGTGGCAAAATTTAGGTAAGTAATGAAACACATCACCAGTAGCTCATATAATAAAAAATAATTATTATTTCTTTACCTGTTAAATACATTTCCCAGTCATAGAGGAGCTGTTGATAATTACTTCATATGAAGCTGAATTCAAGTTTAGGAAAACCCTCATCATCTGTAGTTCCCTTCTTTATACTTAAACTCTGCTTTCTGAGCCTTAATGCTTATATCTGACTACCCCTATTTCTTCGAACAGAACTGAAAGAATACCATCAGAGAAAATTAGAACAAAAAAGTAGTACTCTTTTTGGGCAGCATTATTACGCCTAGAAATATACTTAGGTTCACAATTTTAGTTCTGTTGCCAAACAGTTTGAGGTACAGACATATATCTTAATTTTGAAGATCTCTTGAGATGCTGGATTTGCATCAAATCGTCCCCTAAGTCCTAGTTGCACTAAAATATAAAGGCATAAACACGTCAATGTCTGATGTATAAATGACACTTTGGACAACATGAGAAAAATATATGCTTGGATATAAACTTAGGAACATTTTTGTATTTATAAGCAATAACTGAGCAAAATGTTTGAAAGTATGAGCCTCGGAGAAATGCAATTAAATGTTATTTGGGAAGAAAATCAAAACTAAGCAGAAGATTTGGACACTGCATTTGTCATCTTTATATTTCAATTATTCAGTAGTTCACTTCATTAAAGGGCTCATTAAAGATATGAAGACCATCAGTGGTTACTGAGATACTGTCATCTCAATTCTAAAAACTTTTCCTCAGCAATGTAGGTATTTGTAAAAATCTCGTCTTTTTGATCAGCCTGTACTAGAAGGAGAAATGTTCAAAGTAAGAAATATTTGCTTCTTAATATCCTAACATTTCTGTGTAGCATATTTTACTTATTTACAGTATTTAGTATTGCTCACTCACTCTTAAGTCTTCCCTCTAAATTATTTGGATACATAAGTATTTCTAAATCGGTATACCAAGGATCCACTCCTGGGTCCATCTCCTTCCTGCATGCTAAGATAAGTGTATAGTAACCTTGCTTTCATATGGATATGCATCCCAGGATGTTTCCAGCAAAAGGAATTCTGTTTTTCCTCTGCACAAATGCAGACACTAAGCAGAGCAGCAAGCAGGGGTGACTGCCTACTGAAATATCCACATGTAGGCTGGACATAAATTTATTCCCAGTTTAGAAAGTCAGTGCTTTGTGATTTGTGATTCCTCGTGTTCTGAAGATAACAGAAGTCTTACTCACGGAAAACTGAAACTGAGTGGTCAATCTTTACTGTATGCCATTTCCTAGCTTTCCTGACAAGAACTTAGTTTTCTGCTAAGTAGAATATGGTGGATTAATGGAAGATGTTTTAGCACTGTTGTTTTGAGAACAGCTGAGTTATATTTTCCATTTCCTGCAGTGAAAACATGTACTTCCATTTCTGTAGTCACAAAACTAAAGATAGGTAACAGTCAAAGTAATTACCTCTTTTTGATGAGCACAGAGTATCAGACAGTTAACCATTTTGTAAACCTGAGAATGTAGAGCTTAGAAACTTAACGATTCCTGTGAAAAATAAGTGAAATGTCCAGAGGGTTCTTTGTCCCTCCTTGTTCTCCTTCTGGAAGATGAACTTGGGATACAGATAACACACTGTCACATCGCAGAATCACAGAATGGTTAGGGTTGGAAGGGACCTTTGGAGAGGTTTGCAACATGTCCAGGTGGGTTTCGAAAGTCTCCAGAGAAGGAGACTCCACAACCTCTCTGGGCAGCCTGTTCCAGTGCTCTGTCACCCTCACAGTAAAGAATTGTTTCCTTATGTTGAGATGGAACTACCTGTGTTACCGTTTGTGCTTGTTGTCCCTTGTCCTGTCGCTGAGCACTACTGAAAAGAGACGGGTGCCATCCTCTTGACTTTCACCCTTTAGATATTTATAAACATTGATAAGATCTCAAGGTTTAAGGTCTCTGACTGAACCCCATCTTCTGTCTGCACAGTGATCATCAGTCTCTTCATGAGGCAAAGCTTCCACTTTTATGAGGATGAAACTTAATGGATTGCAGGATCTCTCAAGGGAATTTCTGTTTTGATTGTTTTAACTGAAGGCAACAAGTTGGTTTTTTTCCACTTTTTTTCATCATCTCTATAAATGACCTAGCTTGCAAGATGCTAGATAATCCAGACTAATATTAAAGGTATGAGACCAGTGGATACTCAACAACTTTGAAAATCTGAAAAGTCATAATTCGTACCTCTCCCTCTATTGCTGGTTTCTTTTGTTTTCTGACTTAACTGACTTTCTGACATTCACAAAGCTGCTGAATGCCTTACACTGGCATGTGTAGCGTGATAGCTTCAGCAGTTGAGAGCACAGTAGGTCCTCATCCTGCCCCTGATCTCTAAGCCAAAGAGGCTATTTTTCACTTGACTGATTTTTGTAGAGATTGGAAGGTGTATCAAATCAAATTAGTTCTGGTTTGTGATGGCATTTGGCACTTTAGCAAATAAGGTACTGCAAATCTGCTTAATTCTCTTTTTCTCTTGCTGAGGCAAAATCAGCATCAGAAGAAACTGTTCTGTTGGTGTTGGTTCATTCAGTGCTGCTGGGTATAATGTGGATGACTCTGGAGTTCAGGAACCAAGTTCATTGCATGTGTTATTCCAACTGGAGAAAATTAATTCAAATAAAGCCGTTGGAGTGAATGGTTTCAGAGATGGATAAATATAGCTTCTGCATTGCTATATCAGTCTGTTAATACATTATTTAATTCATCTTTGTCCTCAGCTGATTAATCTAGAGACAGGGCAGTGAAAATTAATTCCCCGTTACACTGCATTTGAACTCACTTACAGCTCTCATATTTGTTTACTGACCTCCAGATCAAGGACTTCATGAACTTTTTAAAGGAACAAATAAGCAGTCAAAGCAGAACATTTGAAATGCCTATATCAGAAGTAATGTGGGGTAGTATTTAAAATAGAGGACTACAAATCATCTGCCACTGATTTCCCATGAACCAGAGCATCATTGTCCCATGACTCCCTATTTTCATTACTATCCAGTGCTAATGATAGCTGCATACTTAGAAATAGTGAATAAATACACTTTGCCTAAATTTCCATCATCCTTCAGCAATTTAGAAACTGGTGATGTTCTTGTAGCTTCAAAATGTTTAGTATTCAGCTTTGATCCAGATGAGTACTTGAAAGATGGGAGCTGTATTTAAAAACTGTAAGGTATTTAGCATTTGCAAAATTACAATTGCCTGGTTGTGTTTAGTTGTGAGGTGGAATGCAAAGAGATTTTATTGAGTGCTTCAGAATATGTCCTTGCTGACCTGGTATTGTCTACAAAATGCTGAGATTTACCTAAAGGGAAGATGATTTCCGTATAAGCTAACCCAGTCTCTCACAAAGTGATGTTAACTTTCAGTTAAGATATTCAAATGCTGCAGTAATGGACTAGGTATGCATGGAAGTCCATGGAGGGACTGTTCTTGTCTTGATGGTACTCTGAATCAGGCCCTTACTTCTGACAGGGAAGAAAAGAGGGAAAATAAGAATTCGGTTTAACTGAAAAGTAAAAGACTCTGTATAATCTGTGGAAAAGCATTTGGGTAACATATTCCTTAGCAATGATTTTCTCTTTCTCATTTAATTTGCTGAAAACAAGGAAACCATTAGCTTTATTCTCTCCTTAAGTGTGTATGTATAGGCTGGAAAGCAAAATTTGCCTTACTTGAGACTAGCGAGAGCTACAGAATTCAGTCATGGATTCCAGACTTTTTGTGAATGAAAAAAAAACCTGTGTCCACAGTTGGAAAATATGGGATATCTGATTTATTCCAGCCTAATAACACTTTGCAAATGTTGCTTTCTGCATGTGTTTTAATTGTAATAGTGGTGGACCAAGTCTTTCCTTTTCCAGGAAGGAAGGAAGAGCATTTTAGGACGGCTTTTCATGAGAGAAATAGCACACAGGCTCTAGAGCTTCACTGCACAAGACCTCAGTAAGGACCACAAGCATCATAAAGGGGCAAGAACTGCTAATTCTGCAGCATGAGTTGCTTTTCCAAGGCAAGGCTCGGATTAAGCACTCAAAAATCAAAGCAGAGAGCTGCAAATGAGGTCTGAAATGGAGATTCCCCTTCACTGTTTTGACACAGAGAAGAGCCCTGTTAAATTCTTGTATGGTTCAGTGTTGCACAGGTATGAATAACACAGGTATTATATGTATATCTTTAGTAGACTCTGAAGAAACCTCTGAAGTCTGTAGTCTAAATGATGAACAATCAATAAGTCAAGTAGAAGGTCAGATGCTTAGGAGCAAGTTTCTATATTTGGCAAATTTACATAAGACATATTTATACCAGGCAGCTACAATGTTTCAGTTGTAAATAAAATGTAAGAATATACAAACTGGTCAGATTAAAGCTGCCTCTGACTCAATATTCTGTCACTGAATTGACTACTAGGATGTGTTTGGGCAAGTGTCAGGTATATACATGACTTGCAGAAAATACCATGTCTGTGCAAGGCATATATAAACTACACTCCTTTTGTGGTTTCTGTCCATTAATATTTCAAGTACTACAGGCTTGACTGCCACCAGCTGAAGGTCACCAGGTTACCTTCTACAGATGGGTCAGCACTATGGGGTTAAATGCTCTTAAACTCTTCCAGCTCCACCTCCAAACCAAACCTGCTCATATAGAATGGTTTGGGTTGGAAGGGACCTTTAAAGGTCCCCACAGCGAGCAGGGACATCTTCAACTAGATCAGGTTGATCAGAGCCCCTTCCAAACCAACCATCTTCTCAGCATCCTTCAACATATTTCAAGATGTTCTCCCAAACCTCAGGAACTTCTCATTTCCTTGTGTCAAAGAGATCTCCAAACCCCTCTGATGTCAGTAATTAGCATTTCATGACAATGTAACTGATATCCAAGAAGTACAGGGTTCAAATTCTGTCTTCTAATGTGCTGTGATAACATTTGTGTGTGAGAGTACAAGTCTGCAGTTAATCAGAATTAGGAATAGGTTCTCAAAATCAGAATAGAACACTTCTCAGAAGTAAAAATAAGCAATCTGGCAAAGAAGCAATATGCTGGGTCAGGCAGTTTGGTGGTGAATGTTGAATAAATAGGAGTCTGCAAATTGGTTTTTCAGGGAGGTGAGCAAACAGGGAGGTTAACAGAGTTTAGCAGCATTCAGATTTAAATGTTACCCTGATGTAAGTTTTAAGACCATCCAGGCAGAAAAAACCACCAAACTATCGTATGGCAATTGCTCTTTTCTCTGGGATACCATTTTAAATAAGAATCATAGAAGTTTTGGACAAGGAAACAGAGTACCAAAATCAAGAGATAGCAAGGAGATTGAAAGCTATTTTAAGAAAGAAAAGCTATAGTATATTAAAGTTGTGTAAGTTTGGTAGAAACATAATTCATAGTATCATCAAGGGGAAAGTTTAGTATTAACTTGTGCCTTTTATATAAATCCCTAAGTTTGAAACAAACCCCACACCTCTTTTATCAAGTTTAATTTATATTGTAAGATGAAATAAAAATTTTATGTTCTGTATGGAAGAAGAAAAGGTCCTTAATGAATGATCTTAAATTATCTCCTGTTTGAATGAGTTCATTTTACTGAGAGAGTTCCATCAAACCTTTAATTAAGCTTAAATTGTACATCTAAAAAGTTGGTAATTTGACAGTGACCTCCTCCAAGCACATTGATCCAGGTTGATGGAACAGAGAATGAAACGTTACAAATAAAAGGCTTTTTCATTTTAGTTATGGGATTTTAGGTTTAGTGTGAAAGGCTGGGGCAAGCAACGACTATAAAAAGATGATGTTTTCATTTTTCCCCTCTCAAAGAAGCTTCTAATCATAGAGGTTGAATTAGTTAATGTTTGTACAGCACTTTGATAAATGTAAAGTGCTCTTTTGGACTTGATCCGATTCTCAACAAATTTGACAGTGGACTTTGCATTGACTTCTGCGAGAGGTTGCTGCACTGCTAGAGTCAAACCTTCTAAACTGCTAAAAAAGAGATTTTGAAGAGCTCAAAGCTGTAAAGCAGATTTTCAAACACACTCATGTCTTCATTTCTCATTAGTATCCATGATATCTCTCAGAAACATAACTTTTCAGTTTAAAGTCTCCCATTCCTATCGTTATGGTCTTTCTTATTTCTTGATGTATACCTTTTTATTCATCTGTGTTAAAACACTCCTAGAAAAAAGCTCTGAAGCAGTCTTCATTTACACATTCTTTTTCAGTGCAATTTAACACACGGTGCCTCCTGCTAGTGTTATAAGGACTGGCTTTGTAGCTTCTTTAAAAATGTGATGAAAATATTGAAAAAAAATGGTTTATCCTGATTTCTGCAGAGGTCTGTTGAAGTGATTCTTCTATGAAAGATGTTTTTTGAGATCTGCCAGATGACTTGCAATCAGCTTAGGTGGTTTTTTTTCATACTACTGTACAAATTTGTTACATTTGAGGTAAACTTCCAATATAGTCTGGTAAATACAGTTCCATTTGCTAGTCACACATAGAATTTCATGAAGGACAACATGCAAGCTTGCTTGAAAAGTTCTCTTTTTTTCATAAAACTTTGTTTGTATACATTAATTAGATTTCTGCTGTTAAATTCTTTATTAATCTGAATTACATTTTTTCTTTTTTTCCCCTTCAAATCCCCACACAAAATTTGCAAACCAGACTTTGTATTTTATCCCATTCATCTCGCTTCCTCCATTTCAGTGTTGCAGAAGATCAGTACTCACAGTTCCAAGGTGCATTCAGTTTTTTTGGTAAAATACACTACAATACTTTTTCTAAAAAAATCATTGTAATGGTGACATTAATTTTGTGCTTGATCTGCACTTCAGATTTTCATACTATATTTATGCAAATTAAATATGAAGTTTTAAAAGAAATCAGAAAAAGACACATGCATTTTAGCAATAGATAGTAATAGAAAAAAGTTTTAACAATTCTTTTGGCTCAAAAAAATACAAAAAAGTAAATTTGCATTGGGAAGAAAAAGTGAGTATCATGAGGACATTACTGATGAAGACAATTCAGATCAAGAAGCTGATGAAAAACTCACTAAATTATAGATCACAGAATTAATTTTTAGTATTTCCCATGTCAGTACTCTGGTCTGTAGAAAATACTATGTTCCAGATTCCTTAATTCTTCATTAACTGGTCTCTTGGAAATCACTGCTGCTTCTAAATCAAATCTGATTTGAGGACAGATGGCATCATCCCTGAATAGCTCAAAACATGTAACAAATAATTTACTGTGTAGCACCTTAATGTGTATTTGATTTGCACCTTTTAAGGGGTTAGGGAATTGACTACTTATCCCACTTACTAGCAAAGCTTTTAATCATCTCCTTCTTAAAGGGCAGATTGGGGATTGTTTCTTTTTGAATCTGAAGAGACATCAAGGACCTTAACCAATGACTAGATATTACGCTGTAGGTTTTCTGCTGGTTTTGTGTCCTATCTCAGACACAGAAGAAGATGATGTTGAAATTTGGTCCAGTGCTGAAATGTTAAACGAGACATTTCAAGTGAAGAGATTTCTCTTACACTTTTACTTTCTTGCCAACAAGACATCCTAAAATAAGACATCATTTAAAATTTTCTGTGTTTATCAGGGTGAGAAAGTGACCCAAAGATGGTGTTGTTTTTAATTGTTTTTCAAGTTGGAAAAGAAATAGAGGGTGTTATGAAATCATGTTATGTCTTATGGACATTTCAATGTGTTTGGATGCTTGTAAAAATAAAATGTCATTTTTTACCTAGGACTCCAGGTACTGCAGTTACTTCAGAAAGAAATAAATGAAAATCAGAGTTATGAATTAAAGCAAATGTACTTGCAACAAGCAAATTAAAAACTGACAACATTTATTGTTAAATTTTTTTATTTCCTCTTTCAAGAAAAAAAATAAGCAGGTATTGGGTGAAATAAGTTATCAGGTTTAAGCAAACTTAAGAAAGTACATTATTGTACGGTGCCATATTAAATGGCACAACTCATTGCAACAGACATTGGGGCAGCCAAAACTGATTAGAAATTTTTAAAGGAATTAGGCAAACTGGAAGAAAAATGGATACTGGTGACTAATACAGTGACCTACCTACCTTCTTTCCTCACACTGAGGATGGAATGGAGTGGTATAGGAGTGACAGTCTCAACTTTTTTCTTCCTTTTTTCCTTTTGCTTTTGCTTTTCCTTTTCCTTCTCCTTTTCCTTTTTGTTTTGCTTTTCTTTTCCCTTTTTTTTTTGTCTCCCATTTCCCCTTCCCTTTCACTTTTGCTTTTCCCATCTTCAATCCCTATGAGTTACAGCTGACTAAGTTGGAAAGCCTTGTCTTGAGTGCCAGTATTTTCTACAAGAAGCTGAAATTTTAAGGAGTTCTGTCACCTAAAAGAGCTGCTTTGAGCAGCCATCACATTTACCTTTGCCTTTACATGGGCAATGGAACAAAACAACAGAGAATTTTTTTTTTTTAAAGCCATTTTTTATTCTGAATACTAAAGATTCTCACAAAGTTGGGAAAAGACCTATGCGCATAAGAAAGTTTACTGCTTAATTTTTTTCCCATCAAGAATTCTACCCAGAATACCAAAGGGTGAGTGTGACCGATTGCATTTTTAATTTTCCGTTATTTTAAGAGACTATGTAGAGTAGCTGTTAAAATTTTTGTTTCATTGCTTGCTGATTAATATGGAGTGACATAATTGCAAATCCTTGAAAGAGTAGTGGAGTATTACTAACATTTAAATTGTAATTTCAGGCCCTGATGACTTGGCAGTAATGACTATCTTTAGTCATTTAGTCCTTCTTTGAATTTAGTTTGAAATTTTCTATAAATATTTATTCTAGGTCAAAATTCTCATTGAAAGGTTGTGATCTGCAGGACTGTTTGGGGTGTTCAGATGTTGGTCTTTATTTGCAGTATGTAGAGGTGTTGTCCTACTGAAAGGAGGTGGTTGTTGTCCTGTGACCAGCCCTCTCCACTATTCAGTGCACAACTGAGGAGGCTGAAAATATTTCAGTTTTCAAACTGTCTTTGATTAATTGGAGAGACTGAATTGTACAGCGGGTATAGGACCCTGGAAGTCTGGAGCTCATGTATCTCTTGCCATGACTATACACAGCTGGTAGAGACCAGCTACAGAGCCGTTGGTAGATGCCTGCATGGAGGAATCTTCATTTCTCTTCTCTCCTTGATGTGATCTTATTCCTCCCTCCCTTGCTCTCTTCCTTCCTTCCTTCCTTCCTTCCTTCCTTCCTTCCTTCCTTCCTTCCTTCCTTCCTTCCTTCCTTCCTTCCTTC
>JAVSBS010008814.1:0-10864 GCA_033124195.1 Coracias cyanogaster | reverse complement strand
GAGGAGGGGAAGGAAAGGGGGGGTGATAGAGAGGCTTGGTGGGTACCTGGCACTCAGCCAAGGTTAACCCACCACACTTTAAAAAAAAAAAAAGACAAAAAATTGTTAAAATTAAGGACTTGGGTGACAAGTTAGGAAGGAAGGGTCACAGGGAGCTATCCTAACATGTATTTATGCTCTGCTATCTTTTGCGTCCTTATGGTTATGCCAACCATATCCTGGGCTGCATCAAAATATGTCCAGGAGGTTGAGGGAGGTGATTCTCCTCCTCTACTCCACTCTGGTGAGATGGTACCTGGAGTACGGTGTTCAGCTCTGGGGCCCCTAACACAACAAGGACATGAATCTGTTGGAGCAAGTCCAGAGGAGGGCCATGAAGATCATCAGAGGGCTGGAGCACCTCTCCTATGAAGAAAGGCTGAGACAGTTGGGGTTATTCAGCCTGGAGGGCTCCAGGGAGACGTATAGCAGCCCTCCGGTGCCTAAAGGGGGCCTACAGGGAGAGACTTTTTACAAGGCCATGTAGTGATAAGACAAGGGGTAATGTTCTTAAACTGAAAGAGGGTAGATTTAGAATAAATAGTAGAAAAATAATTCTTCCTAATATCTTCACTATGAGAGCAGCAAGACACTGGAACAGGTTGCCTAGAGAAGTGGATGCCCCCTCCCTGGAAGTATCAAAGGCCAGGTAGGATGGGGCTTTGTGCAACCTGGTCTAGTGAGAGGTGTCCCTGCCCATGACAGGGGTGTTGGAACTAGATGATCTTTAAGGTCCCTTCCCACCCAAACCATTCTATGATTCTGAATAATTTATTGTTATCAACTTCATGGATTTTTTTAAATTGGTGTATATAAGTTTGCTGCATATTTTGAGTACCAAACTGTAGCTTGAAACTATGATAAAGGATGTTACCAGTCAAGAAGCCTGAAAGCTGTGTGATGCCAGAATTAAGATTGTGCAACTTCAGCAGTCTTCCTTGCACATAGCTATTAACAGTGTAGCATCGTTTTGCACCATGCTTAGCATTTTACAACACAGAGATTCAAAGCACACTCTCCCACAAACATCTGCTGCAGTGATGGTTTTTCATCCATGGATTCTTCAGCTGGGTGCATAAGAGGAATGCTACTGTTAGAAAATACTCTGTAAGTCACCTGTTTTATGGGAACTCATATGGCAGATGTAGAAGTAGGATATGGTTGTCTGGGGCAACCTTACCTTAGCATAAAAAGTACTTTAGTACTTCGTAATTATTTTTTGCCTTATATGCAACCTATAAAACCTGCAATAAAGTAGTCCATTAGGCAGCTTCTTTCTCCAGTGCACTACATCTCCAGAATGTGGCCCATCTTTGTATGGACTTACTCCTGCAAGTTGGTGCCATGAGTGGAAACATGGACTGTGAACACTAACTTGGAATACAACAATGCATATGCACATTAGCCAAACTGAATTGTCATAACCAGTAGTAATTCTGGTGTTTCTTAATTGGCCCACATCTGACTTTGCAATATAGAGATTAGTTTAATATTAGTTTTAGTTTACTGTTTCTGAGGAATTCTTTAAATCAGAGTAAAAATAATTATTTTGTTATTCCCAGGTAATTTGTACAAATCATGGTCTAAAGATTACTACACAGTTTTCTGACCAGAGAGCAACAATAGGTTTGATTCCTTCCAAACCTAAAAATAGATACAATTAAAAAATATTTTGTGTGTGCACTTCTAAATTATTTGTTATGGTAGAGTGGTAAGGCTCAGCTATGAGGGATTTATTTCTATTATGGAAAGACTGGAGTCTATTAAGAACACATCTACCTCTCTGTTTCTTTCCCAGCCCTGATCTCCTTTGAACTGTGTCCACAGTCCTGTCTGTCTTCTTTCCTCTTTCTTTACAGATGTTCCTTGTCCTATGGTCCTTGTTCAGACAGCAGAGCCATTGAGAGTTTCTCCTAAGCAGCAGGGAAGACTAGGACTAAGCAGGAAATTGTTTCTTAATTTGTCTGTCCCCTTTGTATTGTCAGATTCTGGCAAAACTGTCCCAGTGACTCCACTTTAAATAGTGTGTGAAAAATGGAAGCTGAGTTTATTATAGCTGTAGATAGTAACTCTGTCCAAAACCAGCACTACTGTCTGTCTTGTACTTGAAATAAATCAGTTACCCATTAAGGTGCATTCACATTTCTGTGTGCTTTGTTTGCCTGTTCTATTTGTTTGGTGTTCATAGATACCATGCTGTAATTTGTCTTGTAGAGGCTGCCTACACACTCCTGCTCTACGATGAGCTGCTGGAGTGGTCTGATCGGCCGCTGAGAGAATTTCTCAACTACCCCATGCAAACAGAGTGGCAACGTAAAGAGTGTCTCCATCTGACCATCATTCAAAACTTTGATAGGGGAAAGGTAAAATACTCCTCTTTTACTGGGAGGATCTGGAAAGGTTGGTTTATTCATTTTAGGACATTGCTTCCAGGGTTGCAGAGGGGAAGTGTTTGTCATTGCCTGATTAAGCAGGCACTTAGTGACACAGCAGGTTTCCTCTAATCCTGTGTTTGTATTCTAGAAATCCCACACCTAGATGTGAGAATAATTTGCACTTGTGTAGCAATTTGCATTGTAACTGTCAAAGCACTTTATAAGAGATGGTATAATTTCTCCCCGTTTTAAAGGTGGTGAAAATGAGCCATATAAAGCTGATGAAATTCACTTAGTGACTAAAAGAGGAAAAAAATCAGGGGTCTGGATTATAAGGACTTCTAAATCACCTTCTAAATCATTTAATTATCTTTTAGAATAGCAATTGCAGATTCTCTAAAAAGGAATAGGTTTTGGGGATCACAGTTCATTGTCATTACTGTGAATGCTTATTCTGAATCAAGCAAGAGTAATTATCCTGTAGTCTAAAATATTACGTACAGTTTGTGTGATGGTTTGTCTTGATGATAAGCAATTCATTGCAATTATGTGTAGCTAGTGTAACATCCAGTTAAGCCTAGTAAATGTAATCAAACTGATGTTGATCATCAGTTGTTCTTTTTTTTAAATTTTATATAGATTTTAACTTATATGGTGCAATAAAATATTTTCCAGTTTACAAAAATTAGGGAGGATATAAGAATACAATTTTAGAATGTAAAAATTATACTGCTGTGTTGAATCAATCTTGTACGTAAACTGAAAAGAGATGTTTATCGCTCTTGCAATGACTTACATCTTGTGCATTGATAGTCCTGTAAGAATCATTAATTAAGTTTCTAAATATATTTTTGATCCTTCAAAGAATTCATCAGCATTGCTCAGCAGCTATCAGTATGTCTAGTGGACAATATGCTCAAGTGTTTTCAGTTACTGGAAGTAGGTCTTAATGTAGAAAGGACAGACCACCTAATAAATCATGAATTGTCAAACAGTTGCTTTGAAAATAATGAACATCTTTCACTTGCTTGCAGTGTTGGGAAAATGGCATTATCTTATGCAGGAAAATTGCAGAACAGTATGAGAGCTACTATGACTACAGAAACCTCAGCAAGATGAGGGTAATGTACTTACATACTTTTCATTGGTCAGAGATTCAAAGGCTTTTTAGTTTCCGTTACAAAATATTACTTAGAAAATTAAATTTGCCGTGGAATGGTCCTTAGGTCCTTTGGTTCGCCTGTGCTTTTTTTTCCTACAATAAAGGTTATAAAAACGGAATGTGAGCTTTTTGAAGAAAAATGGGAAAATAAATGATCTTGCAGTGTTTGTACCTGTACAGCACCTCTTTTGTGTGTGTGATTATGTAGGAAAATTATATTATAAATTCAATTTCCTTGGTTTCCTGTGGTTTATCCAGGGAATGTCTTTATGCAGTCCTTCACTAGATGCAGCAACCTATCTTTGCAGTTGTAATTGTGAGCAAATGTCTTGCAACAAGCAATGCACACCTTTGCAAGTTTTTTTTATTTACTGCTGAAAAATACCATTTAATATCATATAGCCAAAATGAATCTTTCCTGACACAGTCTTCCTGCTTTCTCTCATTTTTCTTAGAACTCCAAGCGTTGTTTCTTTCTTCATTCTTTCTGATACTATATTTTCAGGATTATTCAGTCTTCCCTTTTCTTGTCTGCTTCTGATGGATTCAAATTTTATTATAGCTTACTTTTAAAGTTTTCTGTATGTGTAGGATGCTTGCTGCTAGGACTGACTGAAGTATACTTAATCCAGAGCTGCTTAACAGCATTATGCAAAATTTCCAACACAGATTGATGTGGCAGTACACCCTATGATCTGCTTATCCCAATGCCAGGATCCTATAAGCAAAAGCAAACTTGACTGTCATAATATGAACAATATAATTAGTTTATGAGTGTTTAAATAATTGTGCTTAATGTGTTTTGTGTTTGAATTAGGAAATACCTTTCAACTGTATCTATGCCACCTATGTTAATACAAAAATGGAGGTGTGTGGATTTCTCATAGCAATATAACTAGGCAGCTTTTAATATCATATACACATTAAATAGTTGTCAGCATTAACTAAAATAAGGCTAGTACTGTTGGTTTTTTCAAAGTATTTAAAACTTAAGAACAGAGAATGCTTTGCTGGAATATCAGAAATAGTGGAATTTGATATCACTTTGTGTCAGTGTTTTAAGTGAAATAAAAGCAGGATGTATTGATCAAAAATTATACCAATTGCTATTGTGAGATTTTTAAGGGAACCTACATTTGATGCTTAATTAATTGGAATCTGTTATGATTTGGACACAACTCCAAATCATAGTCTAAACTGGATTTTGCTGACTAAACTGACCACATTACTGCCATGTGTTTGGCTGATGAGCAGATTAGTGGGTCACGTGTTTCAAGCTGTCTTTCTATTACTTTCACTTTTCATTAAAAATCCGTGCACGTTGTTATTAATATTTTACTGCTTTAATGTAGGTACTTCATGTGTAAAAAGCAATTGTTTTTAGTTCTTGGAAACTTTCAGGTCATCAAGAGATATAATTATTTAATCTGATGCATTCAGAGACTTCTATGTGTCCTTATTGTTGTTCAGAGATACACTGCAATTCCAGTACTCCAGAGCAGTGTTCTGAAAGACTCTGTCTTTTGTGACAGCTTAAGGTAAAAATATGTTTTCAAAATAACTAATAGGATTTCTTATCAATCTCACTTAGATGATGGAAGCATCTTTGTATGATAAAATTATGGATCAACAGCGCCTGGAGCCAGAATTTTTCAGAGTTGGATTCTATGGAAAAAAGTTCCCATTCTTCTTGAGAGTAAGTGAATTGGAAATAAACAGAATGGAATAACTCTGAAATTAATGCTGTCATTCGTAGCTCTTTTCCTATGAGGAACAAGGAATTTTTTGTGGTAATTAATGAAATATCCGCATGTTTTCAGGGTTAAGAAAACGTCCTTTCTAATGGAAAGATAAATGCTAGCCTTCCAGAGTCCCACATAAACTTAATATTCATGTTGGAAACCATGCACCTATACTATTATACAGACCAACACCTTCTTTTCGTGGTTGTTTCTTTTGTGTGTCCTGTTCTTTTTCTGCTGGTAGCTGTTGAGAAGGCAGCTGTCAGAAGAGGTATCCCCTGACAGTGGGACAATCAGTAACTTAGCATTTAAGTAATTACATTCCCAAGTTCCTTTTTTATAAAAAAAAAATTACTTAGAAATTCAACAAGCTGAGTTTCATTGATTATCAATGTACTAAAGCTGACAAGATACATAAAGTTACTCTTGAACATTAATCTCGGATTCTGAAGTTACTGAAGTGCCCTTAAAAATGTCAGTTGTGTTTACGTGGTTCCCCTCTTCCATAATCTGCAGTGGTTTAGTTGCAGTGACTGTCACTTTGGGAAGAGAACAGAATCTGTATTATTCATGGGCTGCTGTGATCATAATCCAAGCTTCTCTTCCTATGGTAATTCAAATAAATGATGAAGGAACCTCCTCTGTATGGTAGAGGCCTAAAAAGACCTTTGCCCTTTTGTGGTGAGGAAAATGGCAAATTCCAAACGGTAAGTGTAGCATGAAGCTCTCCCCTTTAAAAGTGACTCATAAAAAGAGTCTGATGGGCACAGTTTTTTTATATTACCTATAGTAACAGGTAATATCAAAAGTAGTCATCTGAATATAGCGTATGTATAAACCATTTTAAAAATGTTAATTAGGATAAATTTAATGTTTAGATTCATAAAAATATGTCAACTGATGCAGTAAAAGTGCTAGGAAAAGTTGAGCGATAGCGCAGTACTTTAACCACTAAGTCTTTCACTGCTTATGCCTCTGCCCAGGAAGTATTTGTGCCTTTTCCAAGTTAAATGTACCCAGCACAGATTTACGTTTGCAGGACCAGCAAGGAACGCCTTAAAATTTATTAAGTTCTGTTTAATTTTTTAATGGCAAAGCAGTTTGTAACTCTTTTGAACAGTCTGGCTGTATTTGCTGTAGAAGGAGTAAAGAATAAAGCTTCAGAATAAAGCTTCCACATTTTCATGTGTAGTTGCACAATAACACTATTGCAGTTGATTTCCCATGAAATTCCAGGCTCTCAGAATTCAGTGCTTCCTGTCTCTTGTCAAGATACTGTAAGAACAACAATATCTAAATCTGCTTCAAGAGGAACACATTAATAATGACTTTTCAGGATTTTCTAATACAGATTTTTAAAGGAAATGAATTTAACAGTCATTTTATAGAAATGGTTAAGATGTTTCCTTACTTCAGATGTGTGCAGAATCAAAACAAAAAGTGCTATCCATAGCTACAGGAAGCTCTCAGCAACACCACACTCAGTGACTAGTTCCAAAAGGTGCTCCAAATCCAGGCATCTCATGTTTATAGGATATTTCCTGTATCTGTATTCACGTTGCACAATCTCAGGAAAATAATGATGCAGCTTCACAGTGGGCATCCAGGTAAATTGTGCTAGAGCCAGGAGTATTCTTTTACTTCTTATGGCAAAAACGGGATATTTTTAATTTACCAGGCTGACAACTGATAAACATTTAGAGGATAAGGCAAACTGAATGCATTCTACCATTTTCTTATGCCTTGTTTTCTTCAGAATGGTGTAATTTCAAAGCAAAGTTTCATAGTTCCTTATGGAAAGGATTTTTGGCCCATTTCATTGTCTTAACCGTCTGTTGTGTTATATTTTTGTTACACATTTTATACAATCTGATATGTTATGTTAGTTACATACTTTAATCCAATAGGAACAAATTTTCCCTGCAGATTTTTATTAAGGCTTTAAGTGTAATCCTTCTATTCTTCCAGACTTTTGAATAAAATATACTTTATATGGTAGCATTTCCTTCTTCTAGGTAACTTGTTCTTTCTAGATTTTTAATTTTCATTCTTGTTTCTTATTTCTTATTTTTTCCTTCTTAAAATGATGTAAAAGTTGCCTGGAAAGTCTACATTTAAGAGCTTGTGTTTGGATCTAATGGTACCCAATTATTTCACATAACTTACTCTTGGTTTTTTTTTTTTTCTTATTCTGCTCAGAATAAGGAATTTGTTTGCCGAGGACATGACTATGAAAGGCTGGAGGCCTTCCAGCAGCGAATGTTGAATGAGTTCCCACATGCCATTGCTATGCAACATGCTAATCAGCCAGATGAGACCATCTTTCAGGCAGAAGCACAGTGTATCCACATAATCACAAACCCATACATTGCAGTTACGTCTTTCATGCGTTTAAAAAATGTAGGTACACCTATAGCCAATTGTAATCACAATGTGCCTCTACTGAAATAAATGGTTTGTGAGAATTCCCCTGCAATTTGTCCTAATCACTGTATTATGTTTGGAATTTTTTGGTGTAATTGTTGGTTTTATTTAAAAAGTTCTTGACAGGTTATTAAGATTCTTACTTTAGCCAAAAATACTTGCAGAAGTATCACTGCTGTGAAAATGGTGTGTCAGTTCAAGTTACAGTAATTCAAGTTCTTACAATACAACATAATTTTAGCATGGCATGACATATTGTGTGTAAGAATATATTTAATTAAATCCCTTTACTCCATGTACTATTCCATTTAAGTAGCTATTTCAAAAATAAATATTAAATTTTCAACAGAACAGTATCAAGAAATCCCAAACCATCAAAAAATCTCTCAGGTTCTTTTCCCAAGCCGTTAACAGTCTAGAAGGATTTAACGATACACACTTTTAAAAGAGTTTTTCTTCAGTCATACTTCAAGAGTCAATATGCTTTGCTAACTTGAATGAAGTGGGATAGCCTTAACTCTTTAAATATAGATTTGCAGATTTATGCAGTAACACCGATTCCAGAAAACCAGGAAGTCCTGCAGAGGGATGGTATTCCTGATAACATCAAGAGCTTTTACAAAGTAAATCACATCTGGAGATTCCGATATGACAGGCCATTTCACAAAGGGACCAAGGACAAGGAAAATGAATTCAAGGTAAAGTACCACACCCTTTCCTGAGCTACTGGGCCTTTAGATTTATTGTAACATCAACAATAGTTGTGTTATTGGAACATCATATACAGTTGTGTAATTCAACCAAGTGTGGTGTAACAAATTCTCTAGAGGAGATGGTAGCTCAGGTTTGACTATTTCACTTCTCACTTTCATTAAAATAATATGAAAACTATATGGGGGATGAGGAGGTCTTGTTGTATATGGGAATAGTAGAGAAAAAAGTACCCGTCAGCAGAGCACCCTCCAGAGAAGTTTATAAGATGGGAAAAAGATTATTAAATAGGTAATCTGGGGTAAGGATAGGATTGCCAAAAGTTATCTCTCCCTAGAGCAAGGGAGAGACAGTTTTGACTAAACTGCAGCATAATGTTCTGTTCCTGAGGTATCAAGACTAAAACCTACCTCTGGACTTAGAGATGATCTCAAGGAAGAGCAATAGTTCCTTCTTTAGTATGTAAAAGACTTCTGTTCCTCCTAATAAAAATGTGACACTGAAAATTCATCTTACATTCTTTGGTGTAATTTTAATTCTGACTCACTCAAAACACATCCTGATGCAGAATATATTCTGTTATTCAGACACACAAAGAGAATTATCCCATAAGAATTTTGTTATCAAGTTAGATGAAAGAACTGTGTAAGGGTAATAAATCTGCTACATTGTCACTGTTCTCTAATTAAAGTTTAGGGATTTATTTTAATTGTACAGTTTATATATATTTTGTGTAAGTGCTATCCTGTGTTGATTTGTCATTTTACAAACCTCTTGCACAAAGTGTTTAACAGTAGTACATTTGAATGTCCCATCAGCCATGCATTGTGGAATCTCAAATAGGACTTCAAAGTGGAGAGCTGGTCACTCTGTGTGATCTGTAATTTGTTCTGCTTCTGAACTCTCCCTCTTCTCAGCTGTTATCTTGGAAAGGAAATATTAAAATGCTAATTTAGTTGTGAGTGACTTTTGGAGATTAAAGGACAGCATATAATATAGAATAATACCATGTTTAAGAGTAAAGAATCAGCAAAAACTACTGCTTAGTAGTAGGTCCTAGAAAGTAAGGTGAAAAGTGAATGTTATAGACTTCTGGGATAGACATTTCAGTAGAAATTTAGATGTTAATACTTTTTTTTTTTTTTTTAATGTATACTGTTACTTAAGGTATTTGTAAAGAAAACATAATCATTGAGAAAAATATAGAGGCAAGTTAGGGAAATAAATTGGTTTTATATATTGTAGAGTCTATGGGTGGAGAGAACAACACTGATCTTGGTGCAGAGTTTACCTGGAATATCTCGTTGGTTTGAAGTGGAGAAACGTGAAGTAGTGAGTATGAGACTGATGGCAATACATATTGTTGATTGATTGGTTTAATTCCTTAATCATATGTTATTTGCTGAACTACTTTAAGATTTATTACCCATATCTAATTTCTTTGAGCAAGTGTTCAAGCTGGCTACAGTAAAATTATTTGCAAAGTATTTTGAGTTGTCTGTTTTCTCTTCTCTTGAAAAGTAGTATTAAGAACTACCATTATGATTCATTTAAACAGTTGAGGAAAAAAGATGTTGAGAACAATAAAGGCAACATTTAATGTAAACAAATTACTTTCTTAAAACTCAACATGATGTAACATTTAATATTTAGAGTACCTATAGCTTCACATATCCTTCAGTATTCTTGAAAAGTAAACATTCTCCAAGTTCCTGTACTATAATGAATGCCATGTGGGTATATTTCTGTGTCTGCCTAGAGCTTCCCAGTTCTCAGTATGGGCAGGGAAGGATGCCTACGCAGAACCTGTAGGAATAAGGTCTAATGTAGCAATCTGTTACTGACACATTGTAATTTCTTCTTCCGTGTTGTTATATTTAATAGAAAATCTTTAAATACATTTCAAATGTACTCCTCCTATAAAGATCTCTAAATAATTGGTCAATTGTTGAGCCTAGGTATATAACATCTGTTACTATTTTGCTTCCTGTCAAAGCCAGTCTTACAATAGTCCCATTAAATATAGAGATACCCTTGTACCACTGATTTTTTCTAAAACTCTGTAGTGTTTTTCTTTTATAATAGCAACAAAGTGTCATTTTTTCACTATCCTGATATTTTCCTGTAGAAAATAAAAATTGAATTTAATAAAAATTTAAAAAATTGTGTGATATGAGACATTTTGTTAGTTGACTCCTACTGAGTCCTTACTGGGTTAATATGACCCCGTAATAGGAAGATACTCAGTTTACTGTCATGTTCCCATTATAGTCACCTTTCCAAAAGTTAACTGTAATAATTTTTTCCTGGGCATTACTCAGATTTGTGCTTGTATGTTTTGGTAAATTATAGCATCTCCAGGACCGTTACTCTTGCCATCACTTAGCTTTTTCCTTTTCCTGCAGTTCATG
>JAVSBS010008813.1:4103-21573 GCA_033124195.1 Coracias cyanogaster | reverse complement strand
TCTCTTGCAGCGGTGGCCAGGCTGAGTTCTAGCTGAGCTTTTACCTTCCTGATGTTCCTTCTACATAACCTAACTAACTATAACATAACTAACTCCCTATATTCTTCTTGAGTAGCCTGCCCCTTCTTCCAAAGGTGGTAGACCCTCCTCTTCCTCTTAAGTTTCACCAGAAGCTCCCTATTTAGCCAGGCCCCAGTCATTTTCCCTGCCGGTTCATCTTATGACACATGGGGACAGCCTGCTCCTGAGCCTTTAAGAGTGTCTCTGGATCATGGAAGGCGGGGCTGGCCACTTGGGAGGAATATAAGACTGTTGTCAGAGGATGAAGGGAGGCAACTAGGAAAGCTAAGGCCTCCTTGGAATTAAACTTTGCAAGAGATGCCAAGGACAACAGAAAGGGCTTCTTCAAATACATTGCAGATAAAAGTAACACTAGAGGCAATGTATGCCTACAGATGAATGAGATGGGTGCCCTGGTGACAGAGGATACAAAGAAGGTGAATTTACTGAATGCCTTCTTTGCCTTGGTCTATACTGCTGGAGGCTGCCCTCAGGAGCCCAAGACCCCTGAGGCCCCAGAGGAAATCAGGGTAAAGGAGGAGTTTTCCCTGATTGATATGGACTGGGTTAGGGACCAGTTAAGCAATCTGGACATCCATAAATCCATGGGTCCTGATGGTATGCACCCACAGGTGCTGAGGGAGCTGGTGGAAGTCATTCCTAGTCCACTCTCCATCATCTTTGGTAAGTCACGAGAGGTGCCTGAGGACTGAAGGAAAGCAAATGTCACTCCAGTCTTCAAAAAGAGCAAGAAGGAGGACCCAGGTAACTATAGACCAGTCAGCCTCACCTCCATCCCTGGAAAGGTGATGGAACCACTTATCCTTGGCACTGTCTCTTGGCATATCAAGGATAAGAGGGTTATTAGGGGCAGTCAGCATGGCTTCACCAAGGGGAAGTCATGCTTAACCAAACTGATAGCCTTTTATGAAGACATTACCAGGTGGATAGATGATGGTAGAGCAGCAGATGTGATCTATATTGATTTCAGTAAAGCATTCGACAGTCTCCCATAGCATCCTTGCAACTAAAGTGAGGAAGTGTGGTCTGGATGATCAAGTAGTTAGGTTGATTGAGAACTAGTTGAAGGAAGGAAGCCAGAGAGTTGTGTCAATGAGGCAGAGTCCAGCTGGAGGCCTGTCTTGAGTGGTGTCCCTCAAGACACTGGTACTGGGACCAGTACTGTTTAATATATTAATCAATGACTTGGATGAGGGAATAGAGTGCACTGTCAGTAATTTTGCTGATGACACAAAACTGGAAGGAGTGGCTGACACACCAGAAGGCTGTGCTGCCATTCAGTAGGACCTAGACAGGATGGAGAGTTGGGTGGGGATAAATTTAATGAAATATAACAAAGGCAAGTGTAGAGTCTTGCATCTGGGCAAGAACAACCCCATGCACCAATATAAGTGTGGAATTGACTTGTTAGAGAGCCGTATAGGGGAAAGAGATCTGGAAGTCTTGGTGAACAGCAGGATGACTATGAGCCAGCAATGTGCCCTTGTGGCCAAGAAGGCCAAGGGCATCCTGGGGTGTATTAGAAGGGGTGTGGTTAGTAGGTTGAGAGAGATTCTCCTCTCCCTCTACTCTGCCCTAGTGAGACCGCATCTGGAATATTGTGTCCAGTTCCAGGCCCCTCGATTCAAGAAGGACACAGACTGCTTGAGAGTGTCCAGTGCAGAGCCACAAAGATGATTAAGGGAGTGATTATGAGGAAAGGCTGAGGGAGCTCGTTGTCTTTAGCTTGGAGGAGACTGAGGGGTGACCTCATTAATGTTTATAAATATGTAAAGAGTGAGTGACAGGAGGATGGAGCCAGGCTCTTCTTTGTGATGTCCAATGATAGGACAAGGGGCAATGTGTGCAAGCTGAAACATAGGAGGTTCCACATAAACATGAGAAAAAACTTCCTCATGGTGAGGGTTACAGAGCATTGGAACAGGCTGCTTGAAGACATTGTGGAGTCTCCTTCTCTGGAGACATTTGAAGCCCACCTGGACGTGTTCCTGTGTGACCTGATCTAGGAGATCCTGCTCTGACAGTGGGATTGGACTAGATGATCTTTCGAGGTCCCTTCCAATCCCTGGCATCCTGTGATTCTGTGAAATTCACTGTCTTATTAAATGCAATCACACAAAGAGAAAAGTAATGGGAAATGATTATAGAGTGATATTCTCTCTGGAGTGCCATAAAGATCTGTTCTTAGTGCAGTATACGCATAGCCTCTCTTCCTGGTCCAGAAAGATGAAGAAATAAATACAACTATTACTGGCAAGAAAGTAATAAATACCAAACAATTAAAAGAACTGGACAGTTGCATAGACAAGACTTGGATAGTTTGACAAAGAGTATCATATGACTCATAGGTATTTAGTGTGGTTTAACAGATCATAAACAGAGGAGAAAAAATCGCAGTCACATTCCACATTCAATTCTGAAATTTACTGAGAGAGATATCTACTTGTTAAGTTTCTTTAAAGGATGTTTAGAAATATTGGGATGTTTCAGAAAGAAATGAGCAATAAGAATTAGTGTGGCACACTGTGACACTCTGGCCATGTAGAAAGTTATGCCAAAGCCTGTGGACTGCATAGAGAGGCACAGCAAGGCACTAGGGATGTGCAGAAAGGCACTTCAGCATGCGTAGACCAAGTAAAACAAAACAAATCTATGTATATCCAAGGCCCCTCAGACCAGACAGAAGTTTGCAAGAAGTCAGACTCACCTTTTGTGGTTAGGCTCACTCTCTCTAACTAGTTAGGAAGCACTTGGACAAACTAGACACACATAAATCCATGAGTCCTGAGGGAACAGGCTGATGTCACTGTGAGGTCTCTCTCAATTATTTCCGAATAGTCATGGCAACAAGGAGAGATTCCTGAAGACTGGAATAGAGAGAATATTACTCTTGTCTTCAAGAAGGGTGAAAATAAAGCTCAGAGCAACTCAATGTGGGACAGTTTCACCTCTGTCCCTGGGAAGGTGATAGATAAAATCTTGGAAAACATCCAAATGTGTGAAGGAAAAGGCGGCAGTAGTCAGCATGGGTTTATGAAAGGGTAATCATGTTCAAACAACCTGATAGCCTTCTGCAATAAAGTTACTAGTTTGGTGGACAAAGAGAGCAGTGGGTGTTATTTACCTCAACTTCAGTAAAGCCTTTGACACTGTTTCCCATATCATCTCCACCAACAGACTGAGAGAATACAGGTTAGAAAAGTAGACAGTGAGTTCTGTTGAAAACCAGATGAACAATTGGATGTAGAGAGCTGAGAATAGTGGCACAAAGCGTGCCACGAGTGCCCCTGAAGCAAGTTCGTAGATGATACAAAATCAGGAGGAGTGGCTGAAGGGCCAGCTGGTTGTGCTGCCATTCAGAGGCACCTTAACAGTTTGGAGAATTGGACTACAGGAATCTCACACAGTTCAACAAAGAGAAATGCAAAGTCCTGCACCCAGGGAGGAACAATCTCACATACCAATACATGCTGGGGGACAACCACTCGATAAGTGGCTCTACAGAGAAGGACCTCATGGTCCTAGCTGACAACAAGCTGATCATGAGCCAGTAATGCAGCCTTACAGAGAAAAAGAACAACAGTTCCCTGATCTATACTAAGAAAAACATTGCCAGCAGGTCAAGAGGTGATACTTCCCCTCTACTCCACATGCCATGCCTGCAATACTGTGTCCAGTTCTGGTCTTCTCAGTACAAGACAGACATGGACCTACTGAAGAGAGTCCAAAAAAAGGTCACAAAGGTGTTAAAGGGACTGGAGCATCTTTCTTGTGTGGACAGGCTAAGACAGCTCTGACTCTTCAGCCTGAAAAAAGAGAGTGCTTGGGGGATCTTTCAAGTGATATATATCTGGTGGGAGGAAATTAAGAGAAAAACAGGATCATTCTTCACTGTGTGGGTGATGAGACACTGGAACAGGTTGCTCAGAGAGGTTATGGATGTCCCCTCCCTGGAAGTGTTCAAAGCCAAGTTGGATGGGACTTTGAGCAACCTGATCTAGTGGAAGGTGTCTCTGCCCATGGCAGAAGGATTGGAAGTGGATGACCTTCTAACCCAAACCATTCTATGATTCTATACAAAGACTGAAGCTTCTTCTTCCTCTGGTAGCCAGGAAATTTCTCTACTTCTCCCCATAGTAGAGAAAAGGAAGAAGAAAAATAGAAAAGATTGGAAGAAAGAGTAACTACACTCCATCAGATAATGCAAGCAGTGTCTCTAAATCTTCTGGCCAAGTATCAGTACAAGATGGTGTGCTGGAAGAATAATACATCACTATTATAAATATTTCTGCCTTGTCTGTTTATTTCCACAGCTGCATATCACATGTAATGTCTGTAGCAGTCTCATACTGTACTGCACTACTGAAATCTGAGGGAAGAAATTATTTAAAACTTTATTAGTAAAATTTAAAAATAACATAAATTGTTTGTTCTTATAAACTAAATGTCTAAATCTAACTTGTCACGGTGGTGGTTTTGTTTCTGCCTGTCCTGTGGAAAGTGGAAAGAAAGTGTGACCGAAGATCCTATCTTTTCCTTTACAAACTTCATCATTTTAGAATGATGAGTCCTTGCACCAGAAAGGTGGCTTCAGAAGCTCATAAACACATTTACTGTTGAACTAAGAAGTCTTGTATGCTGAGTACCTCAGATTAGAATCTCTCCCAGTGTTAGTGCATTCAGCTTGTTAAGAGGCTTCTTCATTTCCACTAACGAAAAGCAGATTCTTTATATATTTGTTCTGTCATAATTTTTGTGGTCTGATCCATGCACTAGCTGAAGAGCAAGGACGTTTGGTAGGATATAGTACTGAAACATTCTTTGTAGTGCATGTTATTATTCATTAAATAGGTGAGGATTTTTTTCCCCCTCTAATAGAGTGATAAAATAAAACACTTATATTTGGGGTTGAGTTACGTGGTCACAGTCATCACAAAAGTAATTGCCATTGGGTAGCTGTGTCACTAAGGGTCTTATAGTGATGAACAATGCACTTTAAGAGTACACTTTTGTCTTTTAAGTTGGGCTTCTTCCATAAGCCATCAGGAGAAGATCTTTAAACAAGTTATTAAGGTCAGGGTTGTTTTGGAGAATGTTCTAATGTTTCCCTGATAATTGCTTAGATTCTGCCTACCTATTCTTTAACCTAGTGACATGGCTAATAGAAAGTTATTTGAGTTTTGATGCAGAGTTGTTTCAATAAGAGCTCCACTCATTCTTTCCTAACTCCAGGTTTATTCTAGGCATTACGGAATTGTACTTAAGAAAAGCACCTATAAAATAAATAAAACCTTTCTCTCAGCCCATCAGACCTTTTCAATAAAGGCCTTTATGTTAGAGAATCTCTTGAATATAAAATGTTATTTAATCAGTAAGTCCTGGCTTTTATTAAAGCTGGCAATTTTTGTATTATTATTTTTTGCTTGTGAATAGGTGTATTTTCTAGGCAATATTTCATCTTGAAACTTGTTAGTAAAGCCACATATCAAAATAATGTCCCTATTTCCCATTATGTTCAATATGGAAATGAAATATTTTATGAATTTTTCTCTGCACCTGTCAAAATAAACAAAATATAATTTCCAGGATAATTTGTAATGAATTTTAAACTTTGGGTTTTTCTTAGCAAGTTATATTTTCATCTTTTCAATGTGGAAATAAGGAAGATTCATGCATGTTTTTCTTTGGATATAAAACATGCCACTTTGACTGGAATAAATGAGAAAGCTTATGGAGTAAAGTATCATTTGTTGCAAGTCAAGGTACACAGTATGGCTGTCTCTGAATTCGGCTATGTAAGATCTACTAAGTAACACAGAAATTACTACCTGCATACATTTTGCAAATGAAATACCATGCATATAAATTACAGTTATCTACTTATTTAAATGCTTTTAATATATTTGTTTTTGTGAAAGAAACTCCATGTAAAGCCTACCTTTTGATTTATGATGATAAGCAGAGAAGGAATGATAAGTTTACCTCCAACAGAAACAGAATTTTAATGTTTATTTCAGTGCTAGAGTTCTAATTCCTTGTCTGAGAGAGACAAAAAAAACCCCAAAGTACGGTAAGAGAACACTTGTAATTGAAGTGAACAAAAGTTTTGATTAAAATGCTTTTGGAAAATATACAGAAGGGCATTGAAAGCACTTGTTAAGTATCTAAAAAAGTAAAGTTTTGAAAGAAGCAAATTTAAGAAAAATATATAGCTATTTCCTCATTTCCAAGTCCATTATTAAGGCTGAGACTCTCCAAGATCTTTGAGTGTATAACATAAGCCAAAGACTCAAATGGTGAATTACAATGATTGTCCAAACCATAGTGATCCTAGCCAGAAACCAATGATAAAGAAAATACACCCTCTCAATATGAAACTGGGAGAGGTTTTATCATCCGAAACCCACAGCACATATTAATCATTTGTGTAATTTGAATGAAGTGAGTTGGAATTATCCCAGGAATGAATATAACCCAATTTGTTAAGGATATGGTACTGTAAACACTGCACTGTGTCAGAGATACATCTGTTCAATGACTGCCTCAGCTAAATAGATAAGACACTCTTTCCCATTAGCTACAAGCAATGTAAACACTTAAGTCAGACTGACCCATTCTGTCAGGGTGCAGAAATGGCCTTCAAACAAAGCATCTCAGTATTTTTCACTTGGAGTCAGGTAAGGCATTTGAAATTGGTTTAAAGAAAAAAAATCAAAATAAAATAAATGTCCAAAGCTCAGAAAGGAATAAGGGGAGGAGGGTAGCGTGAAGTGGTATTCAGAGTGCAACATTCAGTCACTAACAGTCTGATCTTCAAAGGATTTCAAGCAAGTCATTAAAATAGGAGGTTAGTTTTTAATGAGAAGGTATACAAGATGCCCGGTATAATTAGACAGTGGGCTCTGAGGATTTACAGGATTTATGAATTTTTGAAAGAGAAGAAATATCTGAGCAAACTGAGTTTAGCAAGTACTGTCCCTAATATTTTGCACAACCTACATCTGCAAGTTGTTTTAATATGTATGCTTTGAACCTTGTGAGGCACTGTAAACCAGCTCCTTCCTCACTAGGTGTTCCATTGGAAAATCTTGCCATGGATTGTACTGCATCCTTTAATCCTGCTTCCCCACCATTCTCCCATAGTGAAAGCTATCATTTTTGTTTACTAGACAATCCACCATGTATACTTCAGTTATGTACAAAACAGTTTAGCAGAGTCAGGCAGTGAAAGCATGGCAATGCTTTTATGGAGGATTTATTTTTTTCCGCTTTTTTTACTACTATGCAGTTAGAAAGCTCACAGTTTTCCATGAATGCATCTTTTACTAGACATATTGATAATTCTTTCTAGTGAACAACACCTCTTAATTCTAGAAAGTAACAAACCTTCATAGTGGAGTAAAAAAAAAAGGGGGAGGGATTTTTATATACAGGTGGAAGCTTTAAAAGATATTTTGCTCAGGCATATATGAATTATTATGTTTCTCTCTGGCTTAACGTAGTTGTTGAGATGTTTCTTGGTTTGGGTTCTGGGGGTGTCACGACAGGGTTTTTTTTTGTTGCTTTTGTTGTGTGTAGTTTTTTTGGTGTGGGTTTTTTTTTATTATTGGTGTTGGTTTGTTTTTTTGTTTGTTGTGTCTCATGGGCCCGGTCCCTTTACTTTCTTTGCTTTTATTTTCCATGAGTGGATCTGGTGCCTCCTTCTAGAGCTCCCTGTCTCTTCCTCTTTCTTTCTTTCCTTATGAGAAGGTTTCTGCATGTAAGCGCTTACCAACTTTTTTTTCTTTTCGGGAAATAGAAGAGCTGAACACGTGTTTTAATACATTTTAATGGCTATTGCTGACAGACAAGACACTTTGTTGGTAGTGTCTTTTATTTCTATTATGTTAAAAGACTTTTATTTTTATCAATATCTATTGCGGCATCCAGTTAAAATGACAAAGACTCCCACGCTGAGCAAGTTGAATGAGCTTTTCACTTAATTGAAGTAAAGGACTAGTTCTTGCTGCAATGGCTTTTTTGGAAAGGGACAGTCATTGTTTTCATTCTATTGACCCTATAGTTCCTGTTAAATAATGTTCATATATTATTAAGAGAATATTCATTTTTAGTGTTGACCCTATAGTTCCTGTTAAATAATGTTCATATATTATTAAGAGAATATTCATTTTTAGTGTACAAATAACTTTCTTTAAACAGTTCCATTTAGTCTTTTTTTGGTGAGACTTAGTCTTCTGCTGCCACCTATAGACACGGTAAAGTATTGCTGCATGGTGTGCTAAGTAACAGAAATGACAGCGGTATGCCTTCACTGTGGAGTATCAGAAACATTGCTCCAGTTTTATGTATTTGCATCATTTATTCTATAGTTTATCTCGAAGAAAACCACATAGAGACTGTAACAGAAAGTGAAGAATTAGGCAAAACCTTTCTCATTGTTTACTTGTACTCAAAAACTCTTCTGTGTAGAATGAACATACTCTAGTCCATTTATTCCTTCTCCCAAACTGAAAGGATTCCTTCATTTAACTGCATATGTTAGTTCTCTTTTGCGTTTGATCTATTGTTTGTAGTGCCTTTTGTGTTAGATGCAGCACTCAGTGATTGGGTTTTCTTGCATTTCACTCCAAGCTGTTGAAATACCCGTCCATATGTCCTTCATGTTCATCGTACTTTTGCTATATCAGCCTGGAAAGAAATTCCAGAACAGTGGTTTTCTTCTTTCACTTGTAACACACAATACAGATGAAATTCTGCCAGGGTCAAGGATTAGTGCACAGGCCTCCTGGAGCTGTAAATCTCACAGCAGGCACTGCACAGATGTGTGTCAGAAGAAATATCCACCTTTGCCTCACTCTGCTGAACCTCTGTGGGTACTGTGAAAGAAACCTCTGCTAAGAAATTGTACAATGCAATGAAGTGTTAAAAAAGGTGTAAAACTGAGGAAAACTCAATATATTGCTATTTACTCAAACATGGTGATCCACCATCCACAGAGGCTTGAGATCAAAATGACTCTTCTTCATCTATTTCCTCTATAGCATCTTACTTGTCCCAAAGGCAGAAACAAGCTCTTGATACTAATTCAGACCATAGCATATTGTAGTAAAGTAGCCACAATACAACCTGGGGTAAACCCTTTCCTGTGGAAAAAAAACCAAACAACTTAGAATGTGAATGCTGAAAGACAAGTAATTTTTTGTGAGTGTTGCAGGGCAATGAAGTGCTGGGGCCTGAGTTGTGGGCCCCGAGCTAGAGTTGACCTGTGAATGAGTCACAACCTAGCAGAATGTTTTGGGTTTCTTACTAGCTTCATGTTTCAGAGGCAGAACCTTGCCCACCTGTGGCTCTGCCCTCCCCCAGGTGGTCATGGTTGGAGTGGTGGGAGAGGCCAGGATTATATTAACCAGAAGCTGATAAATCAGAGGGGCTCTATGTTGGGTGTGACTTCTGTTAGGTCTGGTTGCATCTTGCTGAGCTCTCTCAGTGGTGTCCTTCCATGTGAAGGGTCACTGAGGGAGCCATTTCTGTCCATTGTGTCCAGCAGGGGATGCCAGCACCACAGTGGGCAGAGGAGAAGCTGATTCCCTAGGAACCTATGGCAGGACTGTCTGAAAGAAGACTTCTGAGGGGGTGTTGTTGAGTTCAATGTTGGCCTGTGTGATTGGGCGACTGATGGCAGCATAAAATAATGATGGCTGAACCAGCACAACAGGCAGGTGGAGAATGACTGTCCAAAACTGAACTTTTGAAGTCTCAAGAGGAAGCCTGCTAGATGCTAGTTGCAACAGGTGCAGGCTAATTGTAAATTTTAATATCACCTGGATTAAACAAAAGTGGCACTTCCTGAATCTTCCGTTTAATAAAGAGGCATGAGACAGTATCACCAGCTAGGACACTAAGCATTGTGTTTCTGCATATAAACTATCTGGATCAGGAAAACTGAGGATTAGATATTCTGGAAAGTAAAGGAGGCAAAAAAAAAAAAAAAAGGGAATTAACAAAAAGAAGCAGCTTCAGGGAACAGGAGATGATGTAGAAAAATAAGGTTAAAATCCCTGCTGGAAGAAAGATCTGAGAAGCAGGTGAAGATCCCAGGTATCAGACAGAGGCATAGAGAAGGTGGTATGGGAATGGCCAGGGAGCTGTTATAGGTACAATAGCAGCACAATGCAAAGACACACAACTTTTTTGCCTGATCTTCTCAAACTGTCAGGAACCTCACTGCAGTAAGGGGAAGCTGAAACCTCTAGAGTGTAACACTGAGGAAACTAAGTAAGCATGTGCCATAAATGAGTGGAGTGAAAGCTATACTCTTGCTGGTTCTTAAATAAATAAAGTGCACATATCCACTATGATTGTCGTTTACTCTGTCTGGCCCTTTCAGTATGACAGTCCATCTACCGCCCAGGAGCAAAACAGTCACAAGCACACAAAATGTCTGTTGAGATCCCTGCTAACTCAGTAGATCCCAGCTCTGGCTTGTTCTTCTCTCTGCTGACTTTGAAACAAAATTTGTTCATAAACTAAAGAACAAGCCCTTTAAGTATAAAAATAACGTTTAAAATGAGCACTTCAAATTAAGTCAGTCTAGTCACTGTGATGCTGGATCAGGGAGCTTCTGAGCAACCTAGAGTTGAAGAATCTTAGAAAGGTTACTAGATGTCTCTGTGCTTGACAGGTATAGAGAAACTTAAAAATATCGTGAATTCACAAATATTTTAATAAAATAGAGGGGTTTTTTCCTGATGAAAATATAATTGTTGGTGACATCTTTTTCCTACTATGCCAATTTTTTCTATTCATCAAATAATAGACCCAAATTAAAAAAAAAACCAAAACACCACCTACTTTCATCTTCATTTTCTTTCTTGCTCACCTCCTCACTTTTATAGATTTCAAGGCCAGAAAGACCTATGAAATTTCTGATTGACCTTCTGCTTAGCACAATTTTTAACCCAGTTCTCACAACACATTTGCATAACTATGTTTATGAGCTAGAGTGACCTTCCTCTTGCCTTCTACCAGTCACTGTAATTTAACACAAGGTATTTCATATACTAGAGATTTTAATATACATTTTGCTGAAGAAGGGCTCATTTATAAGCACATCTTATAAATTTACTCATAGATGTGAATTTTGTCTATCATTACTTCAATATTTCCATTTGATGATTTTTGTTTCAAAGAACATTTTTCCTACTTTAGAAATAACCTCTATTTTTAGCAGTGAAATTTAAGAAAAAATAGTTCAACACCAGAAATAACACAATTGACACAGCAGGCTCTAGGTCTTGTACTATTGTTTTGTGCTTAATCCTATACTCCACAAACATGAAACAAAGGACACCAAATAGATAATAGGGCAAGATAGTGTTTTCCAGATTATTTTTAGATATTGAAATGTTAACTGTGAAATAAAACATTGCTACATTTCCACATGTTCATCCTTCAGGGTTTGGTTGTTTGGTTTTTTTTCCCCAAAATGATACTATTTGCTATTTATTCTCTCTAATATTTATTAAAGGCTAATAGAAATTATAAGGGTTAATTGCTGTATTTTTTCATAAACAGATATACTATATATTTCAATGTTGTCATTTTTAAGTCAAAAGAACTGCTAAGTGAAAATGAATAATGTGTGCAAGCAGGATCTGGACTCTTCACTTTGATGGAAACAACAAAACCAATGTTATTTTCATAAGCAATAAATATTTTGCAAATATGCAGTAATTAATGTCCAGACTCTGGTTCTCTTTTCATATTAACAGAAATTCTTACAGACTCTTCAATAAATGCTTCAAAGGTGAAGTCAAATATAATATACTTAAACTATGTTTGTTCCTGTATGAAGTGAATAGTTGAAATATATATTAAAGGTTTTGTTCCTTACCAGCCAAAAGGTTCATTCATTATTTGCCCAATAGTTGAAATATACATTAAAGGTTTTGTTCCTTACCAGCCAAAATATCCATTCATTATTCACCCCTCAATTGTCTCCTTTGCCTGAGAACTGGTATCTTTACTCATCTTAATGATGGAGTTAACAGTATTTCATTGGTATGGATTGAAGTATTCCTATCTGCCATGAATAAGGTCTGAGAAATCAATCCAGGAGTAAGGACTGAAGGATTTGGCCCAGCACCTGTAAAATATGAGGAGATAATTCTTTCACAAGGAAGAAGAATTATCATCTATTGTCTGTTGATGAACTCTGTGATGACTGCATTACACAGCACTCTGGATAGCAGTAAATGACTATTGTACTTGAGAAGTCAGATTTATTTTGCACATGTAAGACATTATTTTCATTCTTGGTCTTCAAGGACTCTTCATTCAGAATCTAAAATGTTTCATCAAACAATGTAGCATCTGTTAAAATTATAATCACTTACATGAAGAATCCGTATAAAAAGATATACTGTACTTTTCTTCCTTTGTATTTATTGCCCCCCAAAATACGTGTGTCAACAATTTGGGAGATATATGGCAGGCTTATATGGTAGAAAAAAAGCATTCTGCTATATTTTTGGTTTTACTTAACATCAGAAGTGCAGTAATGTTAATTTAGAAAAAGAAGTACATTTTAACTGTTTTTATGGGCAATGCAAAGGCAAAGTAATAAAGCAAGTATGTACACTTTATTCATCTATTACGAATAGTGTTATTACCATGAAATATATTATGCAGACTTTGGTTGATTTTCATAGTGATTTGTAAGAAATTACACCACTGCTTGTTAGTGTGAAGGTGAAGAAGGGTATTAAATTTCACTAGGCCTTGCTGTTGAATTTTGACCTTAGGTAAAAGATGCAGGAAGCCAAGAGGTGAAAGGGAGGATCAAAAAACACTAAAGATGCCTACTACCATATGACAGTTGTCATTTTGGCATCCAGTAACCACTGTTTTTTTTAAATCACACTGAAGGCATGAAAATACAAATATTAGCTCTTTATTTTGAAGCTCTGAATCTCCTTTTTATTGTCTTTTATTTCTTTGTTAACTGGATAATTCTGTGCATATTTATTGTTAACTCTGGGACATGCTAATAAATGACAAGGTCAGAAAGCAAAACCTGCTATTTTCCACACTACTTTCTGTTTATCACATTTTTGTTCTTCTCATTTTCTCTAAGGGTCATGAAGGTCTTTTAAGTTTCTGTTTCTTTCTGGTGAGGTAATATAATCGGAAACTTAGAAACTTTAAAACTGAATCTCTCTGGACTGTCTTGAAAGAACAGAGAGAAGTGAGAAATTTAGATAAAATCTTCAGGATTCATACAGTCCTTTGGTAATACAGCAATTTGACTTCATGTGCCTCTGTGTGACAAACATACAAACATGTAAGCATCCAGTTATAATGGGGGCCTAAAATGTCTGATGACTTGAGTTTAGGGAGGACTTGTATGCACTTCAAAATTAATTCAAATTAAAGTAAATGTTTTAAACACTTTTGATAGCCCAGTAAATCAGTACGGAAGCCATATCTCCTCTTTGAGATGGAGAGAGAAAATAGGAAGCATTTAGGAAGAAAGAATCATTTTTTGAAAGTTTTTTTTTACCCTCCGTAGAGCCAAATAAATTAGTTCTTCAAATGACCTTGCATAAGAACGTTGTCTTTTTACCTGTAAGCTGGGTAGCTGACAGATCTTTCACAAATCCTGAAGAAGAATGAAGCCTTGCTTTACAAAGATCCTGACGTTCACTGAAATATTAACTGCCAGTGAGAGAAAAACAAGAAGCGTGGTTTTGTGGCTTGAACCTCAGTGCTTTATGTATACAGTTAGATATGTGAAATATATAACACTTCTAAGGGCCTTTTGCCCTACTTGAGTATTACACAAACCAAATTAGGTCATTCAGTTTGGAACAGACCTAAGCATAATGCAATAAGCTTGTACATGATCCTATGAAGTGATCAGTTTATTTTCTACTTATTCCAAGTTGTAATGTTGATTTTGAAAAATAATGCAAATGGCTTTAAGAATGCTTAGGAAAAGCTTGGGCACATCAAAATCTCAAAAATAAAACATGGTAAAATTAAATGGTACATGTTTCATATTGGAACAGTTGGAAATGCATCCCAAGAGGACAAAAAAAATCACAAAATATTAGGGACATATTTCAAAATAACATCACTGAAACAATCAACAATCATTAATACAAACAACATATCACCATAGGGAGCCCTAAATTAAATATCCTTCATACTTCAGAAGTCAGTATAGTTAGTGTTGCCAATTGAACACTTGGGATTTAGCTGTTTGGTTGATACGCGTAGTTACCCCCTTGATCAGTTATCATTTGGAATTTCCCCTTTTTTTTGCAGACAATATTTCCTGAGATTTATCTTCAGTCCCCTGTTTTGATGGAGGTATAATTATTTCTTGCACAAAATAGTTCCAGCTCTTAGAAAGAGGATTACCGTGTCATTCTTTTTTTTTTTTATTTAGGTTTTTTTTTTTTTTTTTTTTGTGAAGGGGAAGAGGTAGTTTCTCATATTTTCTACTGTTCAACTGTTGTTTAATGGCAAGGACATTTACCTGAGGATGCTTGTTGGCGGCTATACTTTAACTAGCCTTCTATAAGCAGCAGAAAACAAGCTTGTTCAGCATTGTACTCTAGAATGTTTGAGTACCAATACACAGAAATAAGAATGTCATTTAGTGCTGTCTTTACTAAACTCAAAAGAATTACTGGTTAGTGGATTGAGGATTTAATCTTAGTGTCTCCATTGTAGACACTATTTCTGTGATTTTTTTCCTCTTAAGTGGAAACTGGGGAAAAAAGAGTGAAGAATTTTCTATTTTATTCCCACCTGATATATTTTACTATACTCTTGATGTTACTGAAATGTATCAATGAGACTAATAAAATTTCCTTGAGAGGTTTTGTATTAACTTCACTGCCTGTATGAAGATGCAAGACTGAAATTATGTAGATATTCAGAGGAACAAAAATCTGCAGTACAACTGATACTGCATAAAAAATCTTAGTGCAGATCCAGACTGTATAATAAAGAGACTATGGCAAGAGAAAGACATATTTACAAAAATATTTTATATCAATCTTGAGAAATTTTCTAAAATGCTATTGTTTCATTACACTTATAAACAGGTAGCACTGAAGGAACTTTTTGAAAGGAGTAAATGGCATTAAAAATCAAAGGGAAATAGTTGATATTTATTGTAAGAATGACACAGTCGAGCCTATGGATATTTCAAGTCATCAGTGACATGTTGGTGTTGGGACAGAAACATCTAGGACTCCATTTGTTATTACTGTGACATTAAATTTTACAGAAGAAATGATGGAGCTGGAAGTAATTTCTGCTTGTGTTTCTGTTAGATATTATGAAGTCATTCCATGAAGAACAGTACTGCATCTGCTGATACACACTAAAATAAACACTTAACACCGGTCTCTTCTGCAAAGAGCAACAATGATCTCTAGTGGCAGCAACATTTATTTCAAGCTTAGTGATAAAAAGAACATGGTGAAGATATTCCACATCATATTAGCTTAAGTTGTTGTTTTTTAAAAAAAGGTTTTGTTTTGTTTTGTTTTTTTAACCATGCAAGCAACAGTAGTTAATGAAACTTAATTCACCTTATTCAGTATTTATCTCCTCTCTATATGTTCTCAAGTTTGCAAATTTAGCAGTCCCTTTGGTAATAACCCAGTTTTACATATGCAACTGTCATCTATATTATTTTTTTAAACCATTTCAGATATATTACTTTCATAACTACTTTTAGCTGAGGCCTTTAAATCTCCGTGTTACTGTTGATATAACAATAGAAAACAACAAAAGGCTAAATTCTTCCTTCTTTATACACAGAGTAGCTTTAGGGTGTCTTTATACACTTCTTATTTATTTTCTATCAAATATATAAGGTTTTGGACACTCCAAACGATAGCATTGTGTTATTTAAGAAAGCATAATAATCTAGCAATTAATAGTTTGATTAGAAATTATTGCAAACATCTTGTACCAAAAGAAGACCCAGGATTCTAAGATGTTAGGTTTTCTAGTAGTTTCAAGAGAAAAAAAAAGAAGAAAAAAAAAACTAGCTTCTTCCATATGTTGTCCTCATTCACTGATAACTCTTTTAGTTTAGAAATTTTGGACACGTACAGTTTCCTGAATGTTATATTTACGTATGTTCTGAAAACATTCTTCTTCCTTTTTCATTCTTTGCATCCTTAAAGACATGAGGCAAGGAAAGGAGATGCAAGTCAAAGCAAGGCAGAGCAAGACATTCATACTTACATTTAAAAGAATTCTCAATTATTTGTGTTATTGAAACCTACTTATGTAGAATCTGTGTCCATTAGATCTCTGGTCACAGTTTCTGTGGAGCCACATAAATCTCTTGCCCTTTAGTATACAGAGCAGAACCTCTATTATTTTCCTAGGGTCTTCTTAAATACTGGAGGACTGGTATATGTTAGTCGTATAATGTCAGAGCACTGACCTACAATGAGCCGAGACCCTTTCAAATTGACACAGAATTATCAAATCACAGATTGATTTGAGCTGGAAGGGACCTTTGCACATCTTCTAGTTCCAACCCTTCTGCCATTGGCAGGGACATCTTCCACTAGACCAGGCTGCTCAAATACCCATACAACCTGACATTGAACACTTCCAGTAATGGGGCATCCACAACTTCTCTGGGCAAACTGTCTGAATGTCTCACCACACAGTAAAAAAATTCTTCCTTATATCCAGTCCTTGGTAAAAAGTCTCTCTCCATCTTTCTTGTAAGACCCTTCTATAAGCCAAAAAATTGGTTTGCAGAGTAAGATATGAGAGTGCTTGTTCAGATTACTCACTTGACCAAAATGAAATTATACGTGTCATGGCTGTTGTGTTTAGCCCCTAGAGTAAGACATTTTCTTCTATATTAGTACACTATGTAGTGCAGGTATTTACACTGGCTATGTGATGGTACCTTAACTTCTGCACTGGTACATGTCAGAAGTAGAGCTTTCAGCATTCTTTTTCTACCTCACCTCTCCCCCTCCAATACGCTTTTAAAAATTTACTCCACTTTTTGCTATCTTTTTTTTTTGGCATGATTACATGGATACATGGATTATTACTGTTTCACAGAACTCATAGTACCCAAAAAATGTTGCTTAATTGTTTATCTGTCTGTCCTGGTTTGAAGGACAGGTATCTGCTAGGGAGGCGGGAACCTCCCTTACGATGGGAAATGTAAACCCTCTCCCTCCAAATTATTGTAAATCAAGGGCTCTCAGGCAAGGTTATAGGAAATAGGAATAACAGTTCTTTACTAAGTGAACAGTTCTTTAACAAGTGAACAACAATGAGCACAGCAATGGGCCGCAAAACAGGATCAGAGAACCAGTCACAGCCCCTC